>BGNK01002009.1:0-118986 GCA_003297005.1 Symbiodinium sp. clade A Y106
CGGAGGAAACCACCAAGTGAAGTTCACGAGGGGGGCGGTCAATGATCGGGTCGTACAAGAGAAAGTCGGATGATCAAAGACCTCGTTGGCTTTGGAGCACGGCCCTGCGGATCGGCACGTGCTCCGCTACCAATGCAGCGGAGTAAGCTGCACTGGCGCGTTCTTGGGCTTTCCGTACACAAGGGGTTGCCAACGTCCACTATCTTTACCACCACAAGAGCGCACTCGCTCTGAGTCTTTTTAAGCACACAAAGCGCTCGCGGCTATGGCTCGTGACGGCTACCGAAAGAGGGGCCCCTCGTAAGCCTGAATGCAACATGAGCGGCTGCTGAATCACAACTCCAACAGCAAGCGGTCTAATCTGCTGCAGAATCCTAATATATTGGGGTTACAGGCCCAGGGTATCTTAATCAGGTTCCTACATTAGACCCCAATCCTACCTGCACCGAAGTCGAGGCTGGTGGAGTTGAACTACACGGTCAGCCTGCCCGGCGCGCCGGCGCAGGACAAGCTGTCGACCAGGGCTTAGCATAGGGTTGAGGGTTTCAGATTTGCACTTTAGGGTTTGTGGGCGTAGGTTTGAGGGTTTGGTTTTAGGTTTAGATCTTGGACTCAGGGCGGATAGAGTGTCCATGTTCTGCTGTAGCCTTTGGGGGGGTTGTGGCGAGCATATTCGAGAGTTGAAAACGCTGGATCGGCTCTAGACCTGACCCTATGCCTGAACCCTAAAAGCCCGAAGCCCTGTAAGCTTCAGATCTGCAAGCCCTAAAACCCAAACGCAACAAACACTACAAAGTCTAAACCCTAATGGCATCATCGTTGTTTTTGCATTGCAAGAGAATGATACATAAGGCGGGGGAGGGGGGGGGGCTTAGTCCCGTTCAAATGACAGAGTTACACTTCCTAAACCCTAAACGCTTACAAGGTTTAGGCCTACAGGGCTTTCTTGGACCCTAAACAGTCACTCGCACTTGAATGGCTGAAGCAAAGAGATGCACAGCGACATATCGCCCATGAACGAGACGCAGCGTGCCTTGCCGCAGATAGCTGTTACCTTGAAAAGCGGTGAACACATAGCGAACATAACTAGCGTGTAGGGTGTTTTCTGACCCAGTGTTTAAGGCCTCAGGGCTGCATGTTCTGTTTCAGGGTTGCAGGGTTTGGGGAGTTCTTGTAATTTTGTGGATGTTGAAATACGTCCGTGCGTGTAGCTCAGCTGGAGTTTGGGGGCTGACTCTCGAAGTACTTACAAATATTCCGAGGCAAATCCTTATCCCCTTCAGTTCTTAGTAGCTGAGTAAGTAACCTTTAACTTTTTGGGGCTTATATCATCCTACCATAATTGAAAGGCTTAACCTCTTTGGGGCTAGTGACAAGACATGATGTGCCTAATAAACCCTCATAATACCCCTTATAGTAACCCTTATAGACCCCTTTTCTAGGAACCCTTATTTAAGGAACCCTTTATAGAACCCTTTTAAGGGACTCTTTTTTAATCTGCCAGAGTAGGGGGGCTCCTGGGTTTGGGGTTTTGGGTTTACCCATAGGCCCCAAAGTAGTTCCTTTTTGGGATTACCTTATAGAATTCTAAATATGAACTCTAAAAAGGAACTACTTTGGGGCCTATGGGTAGCTTAGGATTTTTGCTTGTTGGGTTTTGAGGTAGGCATTTCCGAAAATTGGGGGTACCCTATTTTGGGGTCCTTATAACAAGGATCCTACTATTTACTATATTAGGGTCCCCTATTTTTGGAAACTCCCATTTAAGCCTGTGAGCTTCAGCAGCAGGCTGTTAGCCCAGACACGACGTAGCAGGCTTTGAGCGTTTAATGATATGGAGTAGGGTTTATATATTACCGTTTTGGTGAGTGTAGATAGGCCTCCTTCTGAATTTTGGTGAGTGTATATATTGGGCGTTATTATGGGGATACTAGTAATATAAACCATACCCGATATACGGTAGAACACTGGTAACTCTGACCTTCTGATGTCGAAACCCTAAATCCTGAGACAAGAGAACCCAAACCAAAAGCTTCTGATGCCGAAACCCTAAACCCGAAAAAGCCCTAAAGCCTAAAACCCTAAACCCCTCTAAACCCCCAAACCCTAAACTTCTGATGAAACCTCCAACCTCCGAGCAACGGAAGCCCGAGATCAGATCCATCAAGCTGCCTCTCACACATTCCAAGTGGGGGAACCCCACATCTAGGTTCCTGAGTGGTACCCATTTATTTTAGGGTCCCCTTGTTAAAACCTAATAGTAAGAAAAAGGGTACCCTTATTGTAATGGGGCTACTCAGGAACCTAGACATGTACTATAGCGGCCTAAATAGTTACCTATTTTGGAGGTCTCCTTATAATAATGATATATTTATACATAGTATAACGGGCCCCCAAACCCTTTTCCATTTACTAAGGTCCCCACATGTAACACGGGAGCCAGAATTGTTGTTACCAATGCTCCAAGTAGGGTTCCTTGATATAACTATGCCACAATATATCCCAGCTAGAAACCTTTCCTCATTATCAAGCCCCTATATTATTGGGTCCTGAAGCCATCGAAGTGGAACCACTGTGACTGCCAAAGCGTCGAGCTACATACAGGTCACTAGCAAATCCATGTAGTTCACAGGGTACATAGCACTAAACCCTGACTCCTAAACCCTAAACACTAAACCCTAAAAACCTAAACCCTAAACACTGAACCCTAAATCCTAAACCCTAAACACTAAATCCTAAATCCTAAATCCTAAGCCCTGATACATGTATCCCGGTTCCTGACTCGCGATGGTTCGCCCAATAGCTCGGCTCGGGGCTTTGTTTTTCTGGGGGGTTACCCTAAGGCTCAAAATGGCCCAAAAGGGCCTGGGTTTAGGGTATAGGGAATTGCTGCACATGCTTCATTACTGTTTAACCCTAAGGCTTAAAATGGCCCAAAAGCCGTATACAATATGGTCCTTAAGCCCAAAAGCCTCAAACTATGAGTCCTCAGAGCCTTAGGGTTAAGGTTTAGGGTTTCGGGTTCTAGGGGCATGGAGCCAGGCTTAAAGAGTGCATTATTTGGGAGCTAGGGCTTTTTCGTCGTCAGGGGCTGAAGCTGAAGGGAAAGGTCTCAGCCGGGTTCGGGCATTGGAGTTGATTTCCATCATTGGCCAAGACGTAGCGCCCTCGTCTGCATGATGCCCATCTGCCTTTCTGTGTCCTTGCTGAGCGGAAAGCGGATCGGTATCGAAGCGCCGCTTGACAGCTCTGTAGATACAATACGGCAAAGAGCACAACAGCTTCTCGGAATCGGCCGAAGTCGATTGATGACATCCTCCGGGTGTGTCCTAGATGGGCACCTTACAGTCGAAGAAGCTGAGCTACGGCACATGGACGATTTGATGCTTTGCGCCCAGCCAGTTCGTGTAGCAAGAAGCAACTTAGCTTTCTGTGCCATCCTGGGTGACGGATCTGTTGTGCCCTGGGGTATTGACAGCGTAGCCGTGGAGAGTGTGAACGAGATCCAGTCGAATGCTCTTGCCTTCGCAGCCATCCTTACCGACGGGTCTGTTGCGACGTGGGGTTCTCCCGGATCTGGTGGCGACAGCAGTGCCGTCAAGGAACAGCTGAAGAGCGTGAAGCACATCCAAGCTACCAGGTGTGCCTTCGCTGCCTTACTTTCCGACAGATCTGTCGTGACATGGGGTAGTCCTGTAGATGGTGGTGACAGCAGTGCTGTCCAAAAGCAGCTGAAGAACGTGCGAGACATCCAGGCTAATTTGGCTGCATATGCTGCAATCCTGGGCGATGGGTCTGCTGTGACCTGGGGTCGTGCTCTTTCCGGCGGTGACAGCACAACGGTCCAACATCAGCTGAAGAACGTGAGGCAAATCCAAGCTAGCGACCATGCCTTTGCTGCCGTCCTTGCCGATGGATCTGTTGTGACGTGGGGGGCTGTCAAATCTGGTGGTGACAGCAGACTCGTTCAGGAGCAGCTCAAGAACGTGCAGAAAATCCAAGCTAGCAGCGGCGCCTTCGCTGCCATAAGTTCCCAAGGATCTGTAGTGACGTGGGGATCACCAAGATGTGGTGGTGATAGCAGCACCGTTCAGGAAAAGCTCAAGAAGGTACAGGCCATCCAATCTAACGATTCTGCCTTCGCTGCCATCCTTGCCGATGGCTTTGTTGTGACTTGGGGAGATGCTAGACATGGCGGTGACAGCAGCCCTGTTCAGGAGATGCTAAGGCTAAGGATGGTTCATCGCATCCAGGCCAGCAAATTTGCTTTCGCAGCCGTCCTCGATGACGGATCCCTCGTGAGCTGGGGCGATTCTGGAGCTGGTGGTGACAGCTCAGCTGTTCCTGGGCTCTTGTTAAGGGATATCTAAGTTACCATAATAGGGATCTATAGTACATAATATGGTTTCATTATTATGGTAACTTAAATTAAATCCCGTAACAAGAACCCAGGTTCAAGAAGCTCTTCGCAACGTGCAGGCGATCCAAGCTAACGACTCTGCCTTTGCGGCGATCCTAGGAGATGGATCTGTGGTGACATGGGGCATGGCTCTTGCTGCTGGTGACAGCAGTACGGTCCAGGAGAACCTCAAGAACGTACTGGCAATTCAGGCCACCCGGAGCGCCTTTGCCGCCTTACGCGCCGACGAATCTATCTTACTCTGGGGCGCTTTTCTCCAGGGCTCCGGTGGCTGTATTGCTGGGGAGCGGTGTGCTGGAAGTCTCGCTACCTTGCCTTTGATATAAGGGGTCGGAATAATCCCGAAAAGCAAAAACCTAAATAAACTCCCTAAACCCTTAAGGTAATGTAAACACACCAAACCCCTAGTCTAATTCTTGAGGACCTGGTTTGCGGCGGACCTGTAGATGTCTTTGAAGTGAGACCGCGATATGGAAGACCACGAACCCCCAAAACCCCGTGACCTTCAATCTTTAAGCCAACGCCTGAAACTAATTAACGAACCCTCAACTTTTCGAAATCCCAGAACCGATCTATCTCATGGTGCCGCACACCCGCAATAAATGGCATATAGTGCCAGGGGCTGAGAGCTAATTAGCTACTGGTACGACAGTTTTTGGACTGACTTGCCTTCGAGGACGCCTTGCAGGCGGGGTTTCCTTTTTGCCTCCTGAACCTCATATTTAGAGATCCCCAAAGCCCAAAACCCCAAAACCCAAAATGCGAAGATAACTCATGCCCTAAGTCCCTACACCCCTACACACCCCTAAACCCTAAAACCCTAAACCCCTAAAACCCTAAAACCCTAAACCCTGAACCCCTAAACCCTAAAGACCAGAGAGCCCCCAGCTCGCACCGCAACCCGAAGCTCTCAAGCCCCTAGCTCTAGCTTCAGTGCTGAGGAGTAACTCCTCAACCCTAAACCCACAAGCCCAGAACCTTATAATTTAGATCCTATAAACCCTAAAAGCCTGAACCCAAAGATAACCCCGAAACCTTAGAAGTTTAGATCCTATAAACCCTAAAAGCCTGAACCCAAAGATAACCCATTAGTGTCCCCTAGTTCCTCCGCTGAGGAGTCGTCACATTCTGGGCAGCAGTGCAAGCTGTTGATGCCCACATGGGCCCCACGGAGAATCTCGCAATTGAGATGGAATTCGCTGTGGCGGGCTTCGGGGGTCCAAGCTAATCTGATACGAGAAAACTTGGACTCCAAGACGATTTCAGAGTGAGCTCTTGAGTCGTGTGTCTTTCCCGGGCAGCAGATCTCGCCCGCGAATGTTGGTATAGGTCTTCGGTTAAGCAGGCTCGGGGCTGATCCGGCACCTTCTCTGGCATATCCGAGCGCCAAATGACAGGATGCCTTAATCCTGTGGCGCCAACTGGGCCGAAGTAGGTGCCAGTTATAGACTGTAGATCCCAAAGAAAGTACTACGTATCTGTATACTTGGAGCCCTAGGGTAATCGTAGGAGCCCTCAACGAAAGCCTATAAAGCCCTCACCCGAAGGCTCCATGTACCCATACAGTAGATACTTAGGCCTTAAACTTACCTTTGGTTAGTAGGGAATGGAGGAATGGGGTACAATTATAACTGCTATTGCTACCATTCTTCCATTCCCTACTAACCAAAGGTAGGTAAAGTAGCTATATAGGGACCCCGTTAAGGCTTAAGTATCTACTCTAAAGGTACATGGAGCCTTGCGGGGGCCCAGTCTTCAAAATCCTAGCAGCCTGGGCCCCTCAGCTCCCAAGCGCGTAAGCTCCTGATCAGGGTTTAGGGTTTAGGGTTTAGGGTCCGTGTGCCTCAACATTCGTATATACTTTGACACCAATGTACCTGTATAGGGACGGCTTCCTTTTGGGCCAAAGTTCATACTAAATGCTGAGGGCAATAGCCCTAAACCCGACTTTGCCTAAACCCTCCACTGCCCTACAATTGCCCTACAGTTACAGCCCGAGTCACTCAACCCACCTTAAACTGAACAGAAACCCCAAGCCGCACATGGGGTGAGTCGGTGCATACTGCAAGAAAAACGGCCTAGTCTTGCAACGGCGATTTGCTTAGGACGCTACACCATATGAGAGTTTCCGAAAATAGGGGACCCATATAAAGTACACTAAATAGTAGGATCCTTATTATAATATAAGGACCCTCAAATACGGTACCCTAATTTTCGGAAACTCCCATATAAACTTGAACACCACGTCCTGAGCCCTCAGCCCCGAGCCTCCGAAACCCAAAGCCCTAAAGCCCGTTTTCGAAAAGGGTGCTTAACCCTAAGGGTCCATGTACCCAAATAGTCTATACTTTGGGCCCAATCTACCTACATAGGGAGTACTTTAAGGCCAACGTATATACTATATGAGTACATGGACCCTTAGGGTAACAAAAAACCCTACAGCTCCAAGCCCCAAAAACTCGCTGCCTAAGACCTGTTCGAGCTTCGAAGCAGAGGATATGGCCAGGCTCCCACCTAGTCGCGCGCGGCTTCATAGGCCGGCTCGGAGGTTTAGGGCTTAGGGTTCAGGGTGTTGGGGTTCTGGCGTTGAGGGTTTTAGGGGGGAGTTCAGAGATTCGGGTTTAGGACGTCATTAGGGGTGAGAGTGTAGTAGGCTTTAAAGCATTAAGTTCAGGGCTCGAAGGCCACGGCTGCTCGTAATTTAGGGCTTCCCTTAACCTGCCAAGAGCTAGGTCATGGTAGGTTAAGGTCTAGATTGTTTTTCTTGTGTCACTGTCTGGGGTTATTGCTAGAGTGCAAAGCCGAAAAAGTATTCTTGCACCCTGTGATGTGGACAACTAAATTTGTTCATGACTTTCATTGCGGTGCTTAGGCTATGTTTGTGATATCGGGTGCAGTATCGCAAGTCTTGAGCAATGTGGGGGCCTAAAGTTTCTTTTTTATTACGTATCTTGTGTGGCAGGGTGGTGGTTTCGAATTGCCACGTGTTTATTACAACGTGATACGTTTTGGTATTCGCTCATAGAGCCAGGAGGCTTCCCCGAGTCCCCATACTAGAGAGTCCGGAATAATTATAAATATTTTCCTTCGATGTCCTTAGCAGTATATGTATACTGTATACTATAAAGGAGCCCAAAAGCCAAAATTCTAATTTCTGAAGGCTCTTGAGGTAATTCATGTCTACACCCAACCCTAAACCCTAAACCCTAAACCGCCAAGCCTTCAGCCCCATGAAGGCCGCGGGGGGCTCTGAAGTGGGGGGGTGCATTGTGAAAGCTTTCGGTGTTGGCTCCTTCAGTTTGGGTCCGGGGTTTGCGTTTTAGTTAGGGTTTAGAGTCGAGGGCCAAAGCTTTATGCTTGGGCTTGTTTGTGGTACTTTAATTTTAGCACATCCCAAGTACTTGGAATGTCCAGAAGCCTAAGGTTGAGCAGGAGGTGGGAAGCTTAGCACGTCTCCTCTGGCCGCAGGCAGCCTCCCTCCAGCACTCCAGCGACAGCGGAAGGCAGGAAAGGGACGATGCATGTCCTCAGTGTAGCTTTTGAACTGTTGAGTTGCTGCTCTGCAGCCTACCCCTATGCACACCCCAATAGTTTCAATCTCAGACTGAGTTGGCGAAAGCCGTTCAGGTGCCGGAGTACATGTACGTGGACGGCCAGTATCAGGCTGCGCCAGTTTTGCCATACTCCATTTCCCTCACAATTACCCAAAGGGTCCAAGTAGTCGTCAATTTATACTTGCGGGGCCCAAAAATCTAGCTAAGTAACCACTATATTGGTACATGGACCTTTTGGGTTATGAAACACCCAACCCGAGTCTGATTATGCACTTTTCTACATCAGCCTGAACCGTGCTAAGCCTTAAACTGCCGAAAAAACTCATGCGCACAATGAGGGCATGAATAAATGAACGTGGGCCCTAAGGTCAACCGAAGCTGCTGTGATTGCCCCCTGCCTGCACCAACGCTCCCTTGTTTAGGGTTTAGGGTCCACTATCGGAGAAACGTCCCTGTTAAGTACTTATCGCCTCCGCCCGAAACCCTAAGACCCAATTTAGGACATCACACCTAAACTCTGAGTCCGTCGACACTCCGAGCTACTATGCCTTCTCAACCCCAGGCCTTTTGGGTTTAGGTTTGTTGGCTTGGGGCTTACCTATGGTTTGATTTTCTTGTGAGTCTGAGACTTAACAGTTCATGTGCGATCTATTTTCGGTGGTATAAGATATTCTGGCAAGTCAGCATTCGGAACTCGAGCCGTTGTAAACCTTGCAAGCTCTCCCTTACAGCGAGGATTTGACGACTGGCTGAGCCCGTGGGAGAACTCTCAACTTAGAACTCGACATGGTTAAAGGCTGTCTTCGGAGCTTGCTTGTTGAAGAAGGCCAGAGCGTCCGAGTGCCTGTGTAGTCTATAGGACTGGGATATTCTGAAACTTTCCTTACGACAACAGCACCGTCCTCAACGTCGCAGTTGGATGACCCTCTGAACCCTAAACCCAAACCCCTGTAAACCCTAAACCCTAAATTAGCCTAAACCCTAAACCCAAACCCCCGCTTAAAAAAAAAAAAAACCCAAACCCTGAACCCTAAAACCCCCAAACCCTAACCCAAAATCTCCTGACTGGTTTCTTTGAGTTGGGAGGCTGTTTCGCCGGCCGGTGAACCCATCACGGAGGAGCAGCTGCAAGAAGAAAGGCACTTTGGGTTTAGGGTTGGGGGGCTTAAGGTTTCGAACTTTCGACCCTAAACCCAGAATCCACATGCCCAAAGCCCACAACCCTAAGCCCACCCACAAGCCTAAATCTAGAACCCTAATATAAAGTTAGCAGCTGAGTGGATACACTTTACACTTTTTGGGATACTATTCCCCACTATAGAACTGAAAGTGTACACTTTTTGGGGCTTGTGAACTCAGCAACTAAGTAAAACCGCAACCCCATGCCCCCCTAAACCCGCAACCCCAAACCCTAAAAGGAATCCCTAAACCCTAAAAGGAAACCCTAAATCCTAAACCCTAAATCCTAAACCCTAAACCCTAAATCCTAAACCCTAAATCCTAAGCCCGAAATCCTAAACCCTAAACCCCAAATCCTAAACCCCTAAAAACCCCAAACCCCAAGTCGCTCCTAAGCCGAAGCCTTTACAATTCAGGCTTCGGTTCTTCAGCTCCGTAATTTCCCGGAGACTCCAAGATCCCTTAACTAAGGAATATACCGGGTTTAAGGCCCAATGACTCCAATATCCCTTTGTTAAGGGAAGACTCCTTAAATTATAGTCGTATCCCTAATATGATTTACGGTATATTCCTTAATTAAGGGATATTGGAGTCTCTGGGTTCGTAGCACGAGGGATCCCTTCTTCGGCTCTTACGGGTGCGTATGGCGCAGATCCCAGAAGGCATTTCTTGGGGCAGGCTTCATGTGACCGGCTGCCAACTTGATCACTTACACTAGAAGCTAGAAAGTTGGAACATCATTAGCCTCATGCCCTTAAAGTAAACTAAAGGGAATCCCAGCATGAATCATCCTAAATCGATGTTCCAACTTTCTGGGGTTCACTATAAAGGTTTCGGGGTTTAGGCCTTAGGCATAGGGGGTTTCGGGGTTAGGGCTTTGAGGTGGTGGGCTAAGGCTTTTTGATGTCGGTGTATCATGTTTTAGAGTTGAGGGTTGGGGGGTCTTGGAGTTTGGAATTACGGGCAAAACCTCACCAGCCCAAACTTATGGCCCTTCCCTTAAGTTCCGTATTTTAAGTTGCTCAAAAGCTGCACCCCTCATCCCTAACCCCCACAGCTTCCAAGCCCCAAACCACTGAACTTTAACTGTTCTTTTCAATGTAGACCCGATATCGCCTTCGAACCTGGACTACATGATCTAGGACCTCGACCCTGAACCTAAGTTCTGAGCTTGAACTCTTGAACTCGAAGCCCCAAGATCCTGAAAGCTAAATCTTAAACGTTCCCTTTGATACCCTTTGCCACCCAGAACTTTGCATGTTAGGGCTTCCTGATGATCCCTCCATAACGACTTCTAGAACAACCCTATGTAGCGCACGTAGGATGACTATTACGACGATTGTGACCCTTTCCGACCATCATCCTACGTCTCTTGTAACTTGCTACAATGGCAGCACCACCACCCAACAACACCACCGATTACAATTGTTATCATCGTTATTATTTCTACTACTGCCACTGCGGCTACGACGACGAGTACTACTACGTAACACTGCTACTGCTGCTGCTGCCGCTACTGCTACTGCTACTGCTACTGCTACTGCTACTGCTACTGCTACTGCTGCTGCTGCTGCTGGTGCTGCTGCTGCTGCGCCTGCTCCTGCTCCTGCTCCTGCTACTGCTCCTGCTACTGCTACTGCTACTGCTACTGCTGCTGCTACTGCTACTACTTCTACTGCTACTGCTACTGCTACTGCTACTGCCACTGCTACTGCTACTGCTACTGCTGCTACTACTGCTGCTGCTGCTGCCACTGCTACTGCTACTGCTACTGCTGCTCCTGCTGCTGCTACTGCTACTGGTACGCTACTGCTACTGCCGCAACAACAACAACAACTGCTACTGCTACTACCAATGCGGCTACTGTCACTACCATTTTCACTACCACTACCATTACCACTACCACTCCTACTACTACTACCAGGACAACGACGACGACGACTACTACTACTACCATTAACGCGACAACGACTACTACTGTTGCTGCTACTGCTACTACTACTACTACTACTACTACTACTGCGACTACGGGTACTGCAGCTACTACGGAACTACTGCTATCACCGCAACTACTGAGGCTTGTTCAGGGTATTATAACCCATTATGATCACGACCTTTTTAAATGTCTCCTATGTATGATTTTTCGTGACATGTCCCTCGCAGGGAGGCCTCTGCCAATGCAGCGCTGGAGCTAAAGCGCCGAGTCGCTGCTGGCACTCTGGAGGCCGATGCAGCTCGATGAGTGCTTTATGGCTTGGGGATTGGGATTAAAGGTTGAGTAGGCTGCATGTTCTGGTTTGTGTGTGTGTGCGCATATGAGGGGACCATTGCGTGGAGACTAGCAATAAGTATAAGTATAAGGTTGCGGTATGATGATTATTTTTACATTCGGGTGTACAGGGTTTAGGTTCAAGTTGTCTGGTTGTTATCATATATAGCTGACACTTGCATAGATTTCATAGATACGGTTTGGTTTTTCATCTTTTGGCTGGCACCTGATCCCGGTTATGGTCAAGGTTTCAGGGTTGCGGGCCGTAGGTTTGGACGATGTGGAATTTTGGAATCACTGTGTCTAGATCAAGGACCCTCCTACTTTCGAAGCACTGTTTCTTTACCGTCACTAAATCGTCTTGTAACTACCGTGATGAGTAGACGATTCTGTAGTTAACCACAATGCATTCTCTTCTTCGCATTGGGCTTAGGATTTCGCAGACGCTCTTTTTGGAGATTCGAGGTTCAAGCTTAAACTGTTCAGCTGCCGCAGAACGTCATGCTGCCAGTGGGTGGTATTCAAGTGCGAGGCTTCGGGTGTAGGCTGACATACGTCCTAAACCGTCTTTAGGGCTGATCGTCGAAGTTCAACGTTTTGGATTCGGTGCTATGGGAGTTTCCGAAAATAGGGGACCCTATTTTAGTACCCTAAATTCCTAAATAGTAGGATCCTATTTAAAAGGACCCCAAAATAAGGTACCCCTAAATTTTCGGAAACTCCCTCATGGTTCCAGTGTTCAGATGCCGGGGGCTCGTTTACTCTGTGGTACGGCTTCAAACTTGCCTGTCATTCGGGCTTATTTGGTCATGTCCAGCATGTGGGCGCATGAACTCAATTCCCCCAAAGGGTCCTAAGTACCTACATAGTAGAACGTAGGGTTTCTATATTAGGAATTAGTATTATGATTTGGGGAAGTTAACACTAGGACCCTTTGGGTCCTAACCCCCCCCGAACCCATAAACCCTAAACCGTGGTGCCCCTTCCTCACATGATACCAGAGGGAGCTCCCGAGCGTGAGCATTGGGGACTGTATAGAAAAGAGCAGCGTTAGTTTCTGTATAGTATTAGTATCTGTGTGTGTGTGTGTTTGCTATATATAGAGATGTGTACAAGTATATACACAAACATACACCGCTGTGTAGTCAAGACTGCTGTATCGTCCTAGGCTTGAAGGTATTGGGGTTGTGGCGAAGCCTTGATAAACACGTACACGAACAACTAAGTGAATAAATAAGTCTACATATACACACATACACATACCCACACACATGCACATGCAAATGCACATGCACATGCAAATGCACATACACATATAATACACATTAATACATACATGCATACACGCATACACACATACACACATACATACATGCATACATGCATACATGCATACATACACACGTACACACATACACACATACACACATATACACACACATGCACACATACAGACATACACATATATACACATACATGCATGCATGCATGCATTCATCCATACATACACACATACATCAATACATGGGGTGTAGCCACCATTCAGAAAGCTATAACACGCTGTAGAACCCTGTAAGAACGCATAATCACGGACACAGCATACCAAACGCAGGATTAGTGATTAGTAGTTTTTCGCCCACTTGTGCCAGGCCATGACTGGCGCCTGTGGCGACGTGGTGGCTCGCTCGAACGTAGAGTCTACACACCTAGACCTAGTAGTGCTGCAGCAACGCTTAGCCCCGCTCCATGCCATACTCAACATGCTAAGCATATTGGGATTCTCACTCACAAGCAGAAAGCACACGCAGACCAAACGACTGTGAGGATAACCAGTGTACAGCGAGGATTGTAGACGACTATTTTTATCTTCGATCACAGTGCAGGTACACGGTCACGGAGGTGATCAGTCTCCACTCTCCACTTCCCCCATAGTGGACAGGTACCACCATCCTTACGATATCCGTGTCCAGTCTGTAAGCCCGAAGTGAAGCCCCTTTGGAACAGGGTCTGCGCGTGCACGCACACACAAACACACAAACACACGCACCCACACACACACACACACCCAAAAAACGCACCCACCCACCCACACACACACAGACACATGCGCAAACAGATGGGCAGAAAGCAAGCCGTTAGACCAAAACAGAGATTCGGCATAATGAGAACGTTTAATCCACTTCTGTGTGCAGACATATATATATACACACACATATACATGCACGTATACACACACACACAGACACAGAGTATATGCAACATCTAGGAGCGACGTTCGCATAGGGGGAGCTTCATAACGCATACTTCAGGGGTTTTGCACGCCCTGTGAGCCTCAAAACCCCTACCCAAAACAACAGCTTAACATGTTCTAAAGCTGGAAAACATCCCCCGCCCTCAAGCCCGAAACCCGACACCTCAGGTCGCCATGGATTGCCGGGTATTTCACCGGGGCAGCGCCAACTGCTCCTCGGCAGTGCGGGTCCTCTTCAATGCCTCCTTCCAGGAGGACCTCGTTTGTGGGCGCAGGATTTCAGAGGGTTGCAAGTGGGAGTTTCCGAAAATTACGGGTACCTTATCTTGGGGTCCTTCTAATAAGGATCCTACTATTTAGGGCACTATATCAATGTCCCCTATTTTCGGAAACTCCCAGGTGGGTTAAAGGCGCGGGTTAAAGGCGCCTGAGGGAGTCTGAGCTGTTGAGATTCAACCCCCAGGGTCCAGGTGCCCATAGGCCCCAAAGTAGTTCCTTTTTGAGATTACCTTATAGAATTACAAATATGAACCCCAGAAAGGAACTACTTTGGGGCCTATGGGTGTAGCAAAGGAGTTTTAGAGCTTATCAGCTTGTCCCTGGCGTCCGTTTTGGGGTTTAGGGTTTGGGGTTTAGGGGTTTAGGGGTTTAGAGTTTATAGGGTTTAGTGGCTGAGTAGGTAGCCAGGTAGCCTTTAACCTTTTTGGGTTTAGATAATCCTACCGTAATTGAAAAGGTTAAACATTTATGGCGCTAGGCTACTCAGCCCCTAAGTATCCCTGGGTGTCTGTGTACTCACAGTATCTACTAGTATCTACTTTGAGGCGATCAGACTTCCTGTTGGCCATTTTTCTAGGGCCTAAGTATGGTGTACAAGGGTATTCGGGCAGTTAGAAGGAACTCAGTCGGCACTTTCCGGCTTTGAAGGGCCTTGGGGTCTCTGTTGTGTTTGTTTTCAGTTTTTGTTGTTGTTAATGGGGACTCATAAATTGCAGGTACCATATCAGGGTAAGGATCGTACTATTCAGTGTGTGTTTGCTCGAGGTGCCCTAGTTTCTGAAACTCCACTGAAGAAGTATCCTTATCAGAAGGACCCTTAAACAAGGCACAGGAAAGCTTCTGAAACCACACATGGCAATCAGAACCCCTATATATCCCTCATAGCCACACTAAGAAGCCCTAAATGCTGAACCCTAAACCATAACAAACCCTAAGCCTTAAACCCTGGAAGAACCCCATAAGACAGACTACACCCCGAAAGAACGCCATAAGAAACCTTAGACCCTGTAAGAACCCTGAAAGAATCTCAAACTCTATAAGGAGCCTGTAAGAAACCCTAAACGAACTCTACTAGAAACCCCCAAAAGAAGCCCTAAGTCCTATAACAGCCCAATAAAAGAGAGCCCCAGAAGATGTCCCAAAAGAATCCCCAAACCCTATAAGAGCCCTATAAGAAACCCCAAACCTCATAAGAACTTTATAAGAAAGAAAGAGTCCTAAGGATCCCTATAAGAAACCTCAAGGCCTACAAGAGCCCTCAAAGAAGCCCTATAAGAACGCCCAAACACCTCTAAGAGCCTTAAAAGTATAGCAGAAAAACAGAATAAGAATCCCTAAGCCCGAAAACAGCTCCACTTAAAAAAAAAAAAAAAAAAAAAAAAAAAAAACAAAACAGCCCCAAAAGAGCAGGACCCGCCGCAGAGCCGGGACTGGGTGCCGTCGCGAGGATTGCCCTGGCAGTTGTCGGCTGCAGCTCCGCTGCCTGGCCAGCGCAAAGCCTAGTAGTAGAGTAGTTTCAGGTTTAGGGTTTGGGCTGTAGGGCTTCAGGGTGTTGGGGTTTAGGGTTTAAGTTTAGGGTATAGGGGTATAGGGTTTGGGTAGTAGGGTTGTAGTGTGTAGGGATTATGGGGTTTAGGGTTTTAGGTTTAGGGTTTGGGCTGTAGGGCTTCAGGGTTTTGGGGTTTAGGGTTTAAGTTTAGGGTATAAGGGTATAGGGTTTGGGTTGTAGGGTTGTAGTGTGTATAGGGATTATGGGGTTTAGGGTTTTAGGGTTTAGGGTTGCGCAAGGGTTTAGGTTGAAGGGTTGTACGGTTTGGGTTGTAGAGTTGTAGGGTGTAGGGTTTATGGGGTTTAGGGTTTTAGGTTTAGGGTTTGGGCTGTAGGGCTTCAGGGTTTTAGGGTTTAGGGTTGCGCAAGGGTTTAGGATGTAGGGGTGTAGGGTTTGGGTTGTAGAGTTGCAGGGTGTAGGGTTTATGTATGCGGTTAGGGTTTTAGGTTTAGGGTTTGGGTTGTAGGGTTTTAGGGTTTAGGGGTTATAGGGTTTTAGGGTTTAGGGTTTGAGGTCTATTGTAGGATTAGGGTTTCGGAGTGCTGGCCAAATTTCAACAGGTCAGGGATATATCCCTTAATTAAGGAATATACCGTAAACCATAATATTAAGGCCCCTGTAATTTAAGGTATATTCCTTAATTAAGGGATATTGGGATCTCTCCGACAAGTAGGAAATTTAGTGACGGCAACTCTTGGGGTTCGGCCTCGGGGGGGGCAAGGTAGCGATTTGGGGAACTTCTGGTGGGTCATCACAATTCCCTAAGGGTCCGTGTGCCCAACTAGGGATCCTTTAAAGGGTCCTTTAAGGGTTCGATAATAGGCTTCCTTTAAGGGTTACCTAAGGGTTACTATAAGGGTTCTAGATAGGGCTTAGGGTTTAAGGGTCCTTGTACCCAAATAGTAAAATAGTATATACTTTGGCCTTAAAGTTGTCCCTTTGTAGGTACATTGGGGCCAAAGTATATTCTATTTGGCCATATGGACCCTTAGCGCATTTCCACTGCTGATTTGTTCGCCAAAGATTCAAAGGGCTGCGATTGATCTCGTTCCTTTACGGTTCACACAGGACATACAGGAACTTTTTTGGAAACAGCGGAACTGCTGCTGATCCTGAAACCCTGGACCCACGAAAATGTTTGCTGCTCTTGTTCAAGGCCTGTTTGACGCCTAGCGGGCATTCTAGCATTCCTGTGAATCCAAGAGGCCCCCTAAACCCTGAACCCTAAACCCTAAACCCTGAATCCTGCTGAATCTCAGCCCTGGATGCCACAGCCGAGGTCGGATCCGCGCGCAATACACGGTTTTACTTACCATTGTCTGCCCGATGTGCTCGAGGCTAACTACAGGTTGCGTGACTTTCGCGACAGTGCCAAAGTGCCTCAAGAGATGAAAGCATCGTCCCGGTGCTTGTTCCTGCAACTCAGGCTTTAAGCGGTTAAACTTCAAACTTGCGTAAGCATCTTTGCCGAAGCATCAGATACTTAATCGGAGTGCAAGACCTGCATCAATTACTTCACAGTCAACAGGACGGTTGGCCAAAGGCAGTAGACATGTAGAAGGCTACAAAGCATGTAGTCACCCTAAACCCTAAACCCTAAACCCCAAACTGATCATACTATGCCAAGTTACTATGCTACGACCCGAGGCTCAGTCGTCTCTTCAAGCCTCCTCTAACTATACTATGTCATTCCCACCTTTGCTGCTTAGGCTACCTTTATAGGCGTCAGGGCCTTTACAGTTGAAGTGCATGGGGGCATTGGGGGTTGAAAGGTAGGCCTCCCCCCCAGAGACTCCAATATCCCTTCATTAAGGAATAGACCTTAAACTACAGTAGGGATCCTACTATAATTTAAGGCATATTCCTTAGTTAAGGGATATTGGAGTCTCTGGGCCCTAACTAAGGAATATGCTTAAATTATAGTAGGATCCCTACTGTAGTTTAAGGTCTATTCCTTAATGAAGGGATATTGGAGTCGCTGGGCCCTTACGGTCTATAGGGCTAATGTAAGGGTTTGGGGTTTGAATTTACTGAAGCCGCACGAAACCTTAGGCATTGAACCCTTGGGTAGTTGTCAAAATTATGGTCCCTTTTGAAATACCCTGAATATTAGGTGCCGCATTATATTAAGGACCCAAAAAAGGGACCCTAATTTTGACAACCACCCCCTCTAACCTGCTTTCCCCACAAAGCAGAGCTGCACGCCCAAACAAACTCTGGAGATCCCGACATGATCCTAGTAGTAGAGCAGGTACCTTAACCTACCAAAACCTACAAAAAAGTAGGGTCCCTATTAGGGTTTATAATAGGAACCTACAAAAAAGTAGGGCTTGGTAGGTTAAGGTAACCTTTAACCTTTTGGGGTAGTATAATCACTATATCACTATATAATCCTTATATCATGAAAAAGGTTAACCTTTGGTTCCCCGTGATACCCGACAAGTAGGTTATTGCCCGAAATTACTCCAACTCCGGTACCTCTAGATCCAAAATCCCCCTTGCAGCTGCATCCTCTCCCCCTCAACCCTCTGGGATCTGTGCCAGCTGGCAACCGATTCTCCAAATCAGACTTTTGTCTGTTTTGCTAAGCCTCTGCACTTGCGAAAGGGAGAGAAGATACCTGTTGTAAGGATCACCCAAACATGTGCAAACTGGTTCCCAAATCGCTGTAGCCCGAACCCTAAAACCTAGACCGCAACCCTGAAACCTCCCCGAACAGCAGAAAAAAGAACGGAAAACCTATTGACCTGCATCAAAACCCCGATTAAGCCGTTCTACCGCAGACTAAACCCTAAGGGTCCATGTACCCAAATAGTCTATACTTTGGGCCCAATGTACCTACATAGGGAGTACTTTAAGGCCAATGTATATACTATATGAGTACATGGACCCTTAGGGAAAGGCTCCGAGAAGGCTCTGTTTCCGAACTCCTCAGACCGAAGACAGCTCCAAACTCCCCAGACGAGCACCAAAAAAAAGCCTTGAGGTTTAATGTAGGAACCTGATTAAGAAACCCTGGCCCTATAACTCCGAAATAGTAAGATTCATATAAGGAACCCCAATAAAGGCCCAAGGTTTCTTGATCAGGCTCCTACATTAAACCCTTAAGGTTTACCTGTGGCCCAAAAGACCTACCCTTTTTTAGGAACTATATATAGAAACCACAATAAGGAACCTTAAAACGGCAGGTCTTTTCGGCTACAGGTAGGCAATAGGCCCTCTGCGCCTCTTTGCTTCTGGGGCTTCCACGTCAATCTTTGTTTGTCCAGGGGAGAGCGTGAGCTCAAAGCTGAGATCCGAGCCGCCCAGCGCCTCCTCTTGGAGGCCTTTCTTATGTCCCCCAACACAATGATTAGAAAGGTCTTTTGGGGTCTAATTCCAGAATGGTAATAGTTTTTGGCCCTCTAGGGAAGAGTTGTTTTTGCTGTTACGGGTTCCTTTATGGGCTCCTATAACGGTTCCTATAAGGGTTCCTTTAATGGTTCCTTTTAGGGTTCTTTCAGGGGCTACCGTAAAGGGTTCACTGGTGGAGTTGTTATCCGGGGGTTTAGAGTTTTCTTTGGCAGGGCTGTAGGCTTAACTTTCTACCTTGCTTATCCCATGGGAGAACTTATTTGGCCTCCATAGCTTACAGAATATACATGGCGAAGTTGAACGTTTGCGGGACCTGGCTATTCAACGGTGTAGGGCTCATACGGTTTTAGGAGCAGTTGCCGTTTCAGTTTGGAGGGTTTCGTGTTTAGGGACCCCAGGTCCTGAATTGCAACGCATGAAGATCAGATCTGCGCTCCATGGGAGTCCTTCTGAAAAGCCTGACTGATGACTTTGGCATTTAGGGTGGCGGGTTTAGAGTTAGGTTGTGAAACTGATACCCAGATGCTTCGTGTGCTGCAGTAGCTCTTTAGCCGTGTTTTCAATGCTCCGTCTCGATATATTATGCTAAAACACTGATAGCGGGTATATTTGGCTGTGTGGCCACGACACAACTATGCTTCAAGTTACCTTCAACGTTATCCATGAACTGGTTCGCAACATCAACGACAACGCTTTTCAGAATACCTATATTCTGAAAACTGAAACCTAACCTATGTCTGAAGAACTTATGACTAGATTCATTCTGATGATTCCGGCGCGAACATTTGGGCTGTAGCGCCTACAGCAAGTCCTCCTTTGCAGCTGAGGCACTTCCAAACTTGTTTGAGTTCTTCGCAACGTCCTGAAAACTGAAATCATTGAAATCCAACTATGGAGGATGACCCGGACAATGATGATGGTGATGATGCTGATGATGATGACGATGACGATGTTGAGGAGTAGGAAGAGGAGGAGGATGGTGGTGATGATGTTGACGATGACGATGTTGAGGAGGAAGACGAGGAGGAGGAAGAGTAGGAAGAGGAGGAGGAAGATGGTGATGATGATGATGATGCTGGTCGTAGCGACGGTGCTGGCAACGGTTCAATTACGATGTTGCTGGTGGCAACGACGGTGGCGATGGTGATGTTGACGATGGTGTTGGTCATGATGACGGCAGAGATGCTTATGACGACCATGGAGCTGTGGTGGGAATGATGACGGTAAATGTTCGACCTTCAACAGAGTGTGAAGCACTGACAGTCGTAGTCGTCATCAGCATCATCATCAACCCTGAACTGAGGCCCTCATTTAGTTAAACCCCAAGCCCTAAACCCACAAGCCTAAGCCCTGGACCACTAAACCCTCTCAATCCCTTCACACCCCTCAAGCCTTACCCCTAAGCACAATTATAGAGCTTCTTTGCTGCGTGCAGGTGGCAGAAGGTGCTCGGCATTTATCCCCGGAGCGTCTGACAGCTCCGCTGGCCAACGCGAAGGGAGTTTCGGGCCCCAGAAGCTTATAGGCTTAGTAGCTGAGTGGATACACTTTACACTTTACACTTAGTGGGATAATATTCCCCACTATAAAACTAAAAGTGTACACTTTTGGGGGGGCTTATGAACTCAGCAACTAAGTATAGGAAACCCTCGTTAGATGACTCAACTGTTTCAGTATTCAGCTCCGTGTTGCAACGACGTTCGACCGGATTCGTTACAGGCGAGCTAAAGCAAATGTAAGGGACAGGGTGGTCGATACTTATCACGTTAACCTGCGCTAGTGTCTTCTGCGCAGCATGCAGTCAGGCTCCGTTTCTCCTGCACTGGGAGCGGATTGGCCTCATAAGTCCTAAGCCCTACCTGAAACTCTGGCGAGATGTAGGATCCCTGGCTTCGGCGCCAGAAACCACCACAATCCGTCCGTGGATTGTGGATTAATCGGCCGTTCCGGTACGTTTGCATGCCTTTGAGCATCTAAGGACATTGGGTGCCCAACCCAGCGATCGAAACCCTAAACCCTAAAACCTTTGAGGGGCCGAGGCTGAGTCAGAAACATGCAACAGTTTTCAATACAAGCAAGGCCAGGAACGGAACGACCCAAAAAGAGGGACCTGCGACGGAGAATACCTAGCCTTTCCATCAGTGCGGGGGTAGGCTAAACTAAACACATTTCACAGTCGGTTCTGTAATGGAATTTCACGCCCAAACCCCTATTACATATTTTCAGGCTGACTTGAGCTTGGCACGACCCTTCCTTGCCAGCCCGGTCGGCTACGGCACCAAGAGGATCCCTCGTACCGCACAAGGAGCCACAGCCGCCATCGCTGAGATGCACAAAATTGGCGCCTCTGGCTCAGTGTCGGTCAGGTCTCCGGGAGCCTGACGTCCAGAGCACTGGATCTAGGGGGCCCAGCTCCTGTCACCTCGAGCAGAACGGTGAGAACCACCCTCTTAAGGCGGCTCTTGAGCCCTCCAACCTGAGCCCACCTTGCAGAAGCCCGGCAGCTCCCTTCCACAGAGGGGAGCGGCAGCTGGGTTCTGCGGGCACTGCGGCCGTACCGACCCCCGGCTCACATCGTGGGTCTGGCCTGACGGCACGCGGAGCACTCGTGCCGAGATGACGAGATGGAAGCGAGAGGCCTTGCATCGATGTTGGAGGCTCCACTGCCATCGATACCTGCCTATATTCAGCACCATACCCCCAACGAACTGAACTTGTCGGATCCTTAAAGGAACCCCTTATACTACAGCATACGACGCTATGGATCCGTCTACCCGGAATATACGTCCCAAACTCCTAAATACTCAAGTGGGTTTCTGACACCCCGAAGCCCAAAAGCTCCAAAACCCTAATGCAACAAACGTCCTAGAGGCTTAAATCGCTAAAACCCCGACTCTCGGAAGCCTTCAATTCCGCAAAATCCCAAAGCCCTTAAACCCCAAAACTCTAGAAGCCTAAAAGCACCTGAACCCTAAATCCCTAGACCCTAAACCCCAATAAACCCTAAACCCTAAGCCCTGAAAACCTTAAGAAGCCCTACTTTGAGGCCCCGCTGGCTGCTCCGCTGCCAGCCCTCCCCGGGTTCGGCACGCCACCAGGCATGGGCGAGCTCGGAGTTTAGGGTTTAGGGTATGTTACGTATACCCATAGGCCCCAAAGCTTTCAAAGTAGTTCCTTTTTGGGGGGTTCATATTTAGAATTCTAGAAGGTAATCCCCAAAAGGAACTACTTTGGGGCCTGTGTATATAGGGTTCAGGGTTCAGCGTTTGGGGTTTAGGGTGTGAAGGGGCCTAGCCAGTTCAAGTTTTAGGGTCTAGGTTGGAAGAATATGTATGATTAGACTAGATGTGTATATGTTCACGATTCTTAAAGGTTGCTAGAGTTGAGTTTCGCAAGGGCTACTTTAATATGCGGGTTGTATAGTGATTACTTCAAGGGCTTGTAGGTTTTAAGCATCAGGCGCTTATTGGGGCTTCGGTACCGCGTTTAGATCGAGTGGCAAGGTTTCGGGTTGAAGATTCAAGGTGGATGCATTGGAGGTGTCCTAGAGGGCCACTACAAGGGTTCTATGACGCATACTATCAGGGTTGCTATACGGGTCACTAGAAGGGGTTTAGGGGATCGAAAGAACGGTGTGAATGCTTCAAGGCATACCATTCCCATACACCCCTACGTATATTGTTCTTTTATCCTCTATCCCAAGACCCTATTCAAACTGTTATGGCGCGTGCGTGAGGGTCTAAGATTCATAAATTTATTTGCGACTTCTGTTTATTTGGTATGGGGTTCAAGATGTAACCAGAGCTAGGGCATTCTCGTGTGAGGAGAGGTGCGGATACCTATCCTTCCCGGCTGAGCACGTACCATCTGCTTACATGCAAGGTACCGGATTTAACATTCACATCCCTGAATACAGCAATGGGGCACCACTTCTGTCTGGGCAAGCTGGAAATCGAAGGTGCAGAATGGTTGGCGCTGTTCAAGCCATGTCTCGTGCTGGAAGGTCACCAGCACGAGGTGGCGGTCCTCGCTGGCATTCGCAAGCCAACAGATTATTTGGAGATGCGTACAAAGATCATTATGAAGCAGATTCGGAAGGGCGCTTCCGAGAGGCTTTGCTGAGTGCATTGCGATGTCTTTCGTAGGCATTTCCCAAAACGGCAGCTTAGTAGCTGAGTGGATACACTTTTCACTTCTTGGGACAATATTACCCACATAAGACTAAAAGTGTACACTTTTGGTGGGCTTATGAACTCAGCAACTAAGGCAGTCTTTGTGCAGCTTCTAAGCGAGTAGATGGTTTGGAGTCTCTCATACACGTTTTGTGACGTGGGGTTTCGGGAGCAGGGCTCTAGGGTGTCGGATTTCTTATTGGGAGTTTCCGAGAATTAGGGGTACCGGAATTTGGGGTCCTTATAATAAGGGTTCTACTATTTGGGGTACTATATTAGGGTCCCCTATTTTCGGAAACTCCCTTATGGGTGTAATGGGGCTCATAGTCTCTACCCATAGGCTCCAAAGTAGTTCCTTTTTGGGGTTCATATTTGGAATTCTATAAGGTAATCCCCAAAAGGAACTACTTTGTGGCCTATGGGTAGGTTTTGGGGGTGTTTAGGGCTTAGATTCTATTTTTTTGGGGGTTTTTCGGGTAAGGGATCCAAGACGTCTTTTGGGGTTCAGGTCATGGGCTAGCTTTGAGCCCTATACATAAGCCCAAAACAGGAGTCACATAGAGAACCCGAATCCAGACCCAGAGTTTCTTAAACAGGTTCCTAGATTAATGTAATAGGATGTTACTGATTCAGGATTTTGGGAAGTCTTCAGGGTTGGCACGCCGGGTTTAGGATTTGTGTTTAAGGTCGGCGGTAGGTTTGGTGTAGTAGAAGGGAGGTCGACGGTTCAGTGCCGAAGGTGAACTAGCAAGAACAGACCTTCAAAGCTTAGGCTGTATCTTCTTCTCAACGAATTCCCTCATCATGGATTTCGCCAAAAATCTGAGCACTCTTCTTTGATTCGGACGAAGCAGATATACGAGCTCGATTGACAGGAGGTGCAAGCAGCCATTGAGTGTAACGACTTTTGCCCCATCTGCCAAGTCACCCCAATTGGCACACTAAACTGGGAACGCAGGCGTGCGACAAGTCTTGGAACCAGATAATTCCCGTAAATCCGAAGCTCTCAACCCCTAAACCCTTTTCCGTAAACCCGAAGCCCTCAACCCCTAAACCCCTCTAAGCCTTAACTCCTATAGCCCTTACGGTATATAGCCTCAGCCCCCAAAACTATCCCTAAGGGTCCATGTACCCAAATGGTGTATACTTTGGCCTTAAAGTAGTCCCTACATAGGTACTTTGGGGCCAATGTATATACTAATTGGGTACACGGACCCTCAAAACCCTAAACCCTTATAGAGCCCTTATACTAACCCTCAAGGGAACCCTTCATAAGGGATCCCTAGTTGGGTACAGGGACCCAGGGTATATCCAAATTAAGCCTCTGGCAGCTTCGGGTGGCGTTGAGCTCGACGTGGGCTCCCTGGCCCCTCGTGGCACCGCAGCGATCGCTGGGGCCTCAGCGGGCAAGAGATTCCGAAGTGAACGTTTAGGGTTTAGGGGTTTAGGAGTTTAAGGGTTTAGGGGTTTAGGGATTTAGGGGTTTAGGGGTTTAGGGATTTAGGGGTTTAGGGGTTTAGGGGTTTAGGGTTCAGGGGTCTAGGGGTTTAGGGTTTAGGGTTTAGGGGTTTAGGGGTTTAGGGTTTAGAGTCTAGGGGTTTAGGGTTTAGTGGCTGAGTCGGTAGCCTTTAACCTTTTCGGGTTCATATAGTCCTACCATACTTGAAAAGGTTATATAAGCTTTTTTTTGGGAGAGGGTCCTCAGCCCATAAGTCAGTCGAGCTTAAACCCAAGCCTCCTGTCTTGTAGTGTCCTAACGACACCAACAAGGGAGTTTCCGAAAATTAGGGGTGCCTTAGTACGGGGTCTTTATTTTAATAAGGATCCTACTATTTAGGGTACCCAAATACTACAGGCGGAGGTTGTATCAACACCCTGGAAAGCAGGTTAGGGCAGTTTAAGGTAGGGTCCACGAGTCGGGTTGGGGGCTAAGCTACGAGGCATGATTCGTCAAACCTTTGTCGACCATGGCAGGTCTGTGACATCTGTCTCAGGCTTTTGCTTTGAACTATACGATCGAGAATGCTTTCAGTTATAAGGTTCGGGGCTCGACGATACGATTTGGATGTAGGATTGCGGTGCGGAGTCTGGCGTAAAGCTTGACGACAGATTGCATTGTGAGGTTTGGGCTTCTGATTATGTGTAGTTTAGAGCAGGGGTCAAACCCGCGGCTCGAGCTCCCGATTGACAGTCGCGTAAGGCAGTTTCATATCTGTAAACTCCGAAAAAAACCGGTAACAGACAGGGAGCCTTCTGTCGCAAAGACTCCGTAAATTGGTTTCAAGCTTCGATGTCTCTGGCCTCGGAGGTTCGAAGGTTCCAGAAGCATATTCAGGTCTTTAAGTCCTGCGCGAAGGACGAATTAAGCCCTAAGTTACTAAACAATTCAGGCTGCATGACTCAACGCCTCGAAACCCAGACTCCAACCCACTTGGGGTTGACAAGTGAGGCTGCTCTCTTTTCTCGAAGGTCCTCGTACATCTGGAGCAATGTAGACCCCTGACTAGCTAAACTCCAGTGCTTAGTCTGGATTGTTTTTGGTTAAGAAGGGTCTACATTATGCTTCCGTAAGGCCCCCATATCACACCTGCTCACCCTGACTGTGGGGACCGACCGTTCCTAGGCAATTGCTCCAAACTCTCGTGCCCGCAACCGGGAAATTTAAGCTGTACGGTATACTCCTTCTACCATGTACTCCCATGCCACACTCTGCAGACAAAAGCTGGCTTCTACCCCTAAGACCCCTAGACCCATCGTAAACACGAGCAGCGCCTTTCCTAAGTATCGCGCTCCTTAAGCAAACGACCCCGGCCAAAGCCCTAAAGCAACCCGAAGCCATGATACGCCTGCATCTTATCAGCCTTAAAGAGCCCGGAAAAGATCTGTCTCAAGTCCCATGGTTTGAGACTCCTCCTCCTCAAGCCTTCAGGCAGTAGACTCTTGCCCGAAAAACTTAAGCTTCAAGTCCCGCACTTCATTTTAACTAACCCCGAAAATCCTAAACCTTATGAGCCCTTTGTGACCCCGCTTCGTCTCAGGCATGGTCTGTTCCAGGCGTGCGGGCACGCACGAGAGCATCTCCGACCCGCTTGTCGGAGGAGTTCGTGCTAAAGAGTTGTTGGTTTAAAGTTTAAGTTTAAGGGTTTTGTTTCGGGTTCTGGGTGTTGGGATTAGGGTTTGGTGGAAAATTGCAAAGGCTTTCCTGTGTTTGTAGGTAGGTAGGCAGGCAGGTATTTAGGTATGCAGGTAGGTATGTATGTATGCATGTATGTATAGCTCGAAAGTGAGATAGATGGATAGACAGACAGATAGATGCATAGATACAAAGACGCACAGCTGGGTAAATAGATAGAAAGATTGGTAGATATAGTCTCTGCGTTGGCAATGAAGAAATCCCTGTGTACCTGAGGGCTCGTTACTGTCCAAACTGGTTTAGAGCTGCAAAAGGAATCCGCGAGGTAGAGAGCCCAAAAGACCGCGTAGACATATGGGTAATTCTCTAAATTAGGGTCCGTTTTCGGTGGCCACCAACTGTACGGCACACTTCTAAAAAGGATCCGACAAGGGCTAATTTAGAGAACTACCCATATATAAGGATCTCAAGCGGTAGGTATCCTGCCATTTGCTTTTCATGGGGCCGCGCTTCCCCACATAGTATAATGTTGCCATGGTCGTCTTGGCTCTTTGTCATGGGGGTTGTAAGACTTTGGCTTCAAGACCTAGCCAGCCGTGCCATCTGCTCCCAGCAGAACTTGGGGAGATGTCGTGCATGGCTCACGCTGGCTAGTGCCTTCATTAGGCAATGCCTGTCCACCACCCTACATCGGCTACAATCTGAGTCCTAGAGTCCTAGATCAGCAATATCCCTCATTCCTGTTCTGCAGAATAATAGGGCTCATAAGTCTATGCAGAATAAGAGGGCTCATAGGTGTTGGGCCGCTATTTTGCCTACGTGTGGGGGTCTAGGTAACCCCTTGAGCCTCAAGCGCGACAGCCTAAGCTTGAAGCCGGCCTTGAACGACAAAGCACATAACCATACAAGAGTAAGACCTAGTAGTAGAGTAGGTAACCTTTAACCCTTTGGGGTAGTATAATCCCTATATAATCCTTATATCATGAAAAAGGTTAACCTTTGGTTCCCCGTGATACCCGACAAGTAGGAGTAAGAGAGCAACCAATGCACATATTGGGGCCCTCTGCGCCAGTTTGGCAATGCCCAGCCCATGATCTCAGAAGCCTTCGTCTGCCCCTCAGAGAGGGCTTTAGGGTTTACATCTTCGGTCGGGACTTCTCGGGTTTAAGCTGGCAAGACAGGTAATTAAGCCCTAAACCGCTCAAAACCCTAAACCCTGAAACGCTAAGACCCTAAACCCCAAAACCCTAAACCCTAAAATCCCTAAAGCCCTAAACCCTGAAACGCTGAGACCCTAAGCTTCCTAAACCCCAAGCAGTGTTCGGGGGATCAGGATGCTGATGTTCGTGCTGCATGTCAACAAAACATGGGGAGTTACCCATAGGCCCCAAAGTAGTTCCTTTTGGGGTTCATATTTCGAATTCTATAAGGTAATCTCCAAAAGAAACTACTTTGGGGCCTATGGGTAATGATTACCTATACTATTTTGGGGGTTCCCTATTACAATTATAGTATAATATTCACCAAAAACCCTATTCTATGTAATTATTAAGGCCTTTACAGTACTCTCCTGGAGCTCAAGGCATTGGCCTAGCAACAGGATCTAGGTTCCTGAGTGGTGCCCTTGTGCCCTTTTTGTTTTGGGGTTTGCCTCAATTAAAGCCGAGTAGTAGCATACCCTTACAGTAGAAGCTAGAAAGTTGGAACATCATTAGCCTCATGCCCTTAAAGTAAAGTAAAGGGAATCCCAGCATGAATCATCCTAAATCCCAGAGGGTCCCACATACACTACCATTATGGAATTAGGTCCCCAAAACCAAAATAGGGATGGTTTTTTTGGTGCCTAATTCCATAGGTAGTGTATATGGACCCTCTGGGAATCGATGTTCCAACTTTCTGGGGTTCACTATACCATAAAGGGGCCACTCGGGAAGCTGAAGGATGCTTGAGCATTTAGGGTTTTTTCAGCGGGGTGTAGGGTTTAGGGTTTTCGGGTTTAGGGTTTATTTAGGGTTTAGGGGGGTTTATGCTGTGATTTAGTGTAGTTCACGGATTGAGGGTTCAGGGTTAAAGGGTCACAGCTTTTAAGGCTTTTTCCTTCAGCCGCATGAGTTGGCAGCATCATTCACGCCTGATAAGAGCATTGGGTTCCATGGTGTGCCTGTGGCTCCCGACCTATGCAGTGAGTGCCGCTATACTTGAGTCCTACACCCTAATCTCTAAACCCTACGCCGGCCCCAAACCCGAGATACTTTCGATGAAGATTATAAACCTGCGAGTGACAGCGATTCTTTGAGCATGCCAAGCTTTCGATACCCCATTGCTGGCTCCCCTTCCTTAAAACTCAAACTTTATATAGGCCTCTGCATCCATGAATCCCACACGCCACCTCCTTCCAAATACAGGAGACTTTGGCGCAAGCAGCATGCTAGAAAGCAAGATATTTCTCATGATCAGGCATCAACGCAGGGATCTTGGTAATTCGTAGTAGTATGCCTTCATCGTCCCTGCACAGCTTTATTTACAACAAATACACTCGCAAACCCTAAGCTGATTATGAAGGCTTCTGTATAAGTGCTATATATATATATATATAGTTCCCTAGCCGTCCATGTACCCAAATAGTATAAATACTTTGGCCCCAAAGTCGTACCTATATGGGTACTTTGAGGCCAAGTACATATACTATTGGGTACATGGACCCTTTGGGGTTACCTTCTGGCTTCAATCTCTTTCCGAATCTCCAAGGCTTACGTTGGAAGCTTTAAACCGTCTAGGGTTTCAGGGTTTACCCATAGGCCCCAAAGTAGTTCCTTCTTGGGGTTCATATTTAGAATTCTTTAAGGTAATCCCAAAAAGGAACTACTTTGGGGGCTATGGGTAGGGCATCCCTTTGCGCAGGAATCCGCAAGGAGCGAACAGGTCAACCTTAATGTTGAACTCTAAATCTCAAGACCCTAAACCCTGGGAATAGGGCCCCAAAATCGTGAACCGTAAACCCTACGCCCAATCCTACAAGCCAAAATCGGTCGCTCAGGATGTGGAGCAGTTTCCCGACGTGAAGGCGAGCTGTGGCCATCAATGGCTCACGATGGGCTTCTTAAATGTAAAGCAACCTTGGGGTTTGGGGTTCTCCGAGCTCTTGAAAGATTCCGTGAGAGTTCTTTCAGGGCGGTGTAAGGCATGTGAGCTTCGGATACCTTAATAATTTCGGGGCTTCTACAACTATGATGCACAATACAAATAAAACTATGTAGGTTCTTGTTAGGGTTCCTTGCTTTCTGAAGTTTTGAAACGGTTGGAATCTGAGACCTATGGCTTCCATGGCTATGGTTATGGAGCATTTCGGTTAGGATCTAAGGTTCAGGGTTTAGGGTTCCGGGATGAAGACACGAGTACTGTAGCTTCAACGAGCCCCAGCTGCCGATTTGTCAAGAACTCGGTCGGCGAAGTGTGGTCGTGATCCGTGTTTCTGACCCGTGCGTGTGTCCTGAAATCTACCATTCCACCAAGAACAGCAATGTATGTAGTAATGTAGCAGAACCTACAGACACGAGTAGCATCTAGAATCACCTGGAGCCCCTCAAGCCCTGAAGACCTTGTGCCTAAACCCACTATGAAGGGCCAAAGGGCCTCTAAACCCGTCTTGCTCGCCGCAGAACCATATCGAACCCGCAATCCGGCGTCACGCTAACCTCAAACTCTTCTACTTGGAGGATCATGGGACTTAGTAAGTATGGTTATGAGTACCTTAATTGGGGATATAAGTAGTTATAAGTATAGTTACTCTAATAATAACCTTAGTCACTAAGTCCCATGATCCTTTAAGTAGGGATCGCAGGATTCCTCAGATCAGAGTCCCTCTGGATCTCGATGCCCGCATTACAGAACTTCGAAAGGGCACGTCGTGAGCTGAAAAGAGAAGCGAGTGCAACAGCAAAGGAGCTCAAGCGGCACGCTTAGGGTTTAGGGGTTAGGGTTTAAGGGCTTAGGGTTTAGGGGTTTCGGGGCTTAGGGTTTAGGGTCTTAGGGTTTAGGGGCTTAGGGTTTAGGGGTTTAGGGTTTAGGGTTCCAGGCTTCTGGCACATGCAAAGAAGTTATCGCGAGAAGATCTGCCCGGAATCCTGGCGCTGAAAACTGCAGCTGCGAATGCTGCGTGACGCTCTTCTGCGTTCGGCAGCCCGTGCTGTGTACAGTGCACGTTGTGCATGAACCCTTGTCCCTCAACCCCTAGACCTCTAAACCCCAAAACCCTGCACCCTATCCATTAAAACCCTAAACCCCCAAACCCTAAACCCCAAAACCCTAAACCGGGAACCTCTTCCGAAGCAAGCCCCTGCCCAGGCGCTGCGGCTGAAGCAGCACGGCTGCAAAGGCGAAGAATGGCGAATAGACTTCCTCCGGAGAGATCATCAGGGTACTATAAGGGGTTCCTGTAAGGGATCTGTAAGGGTAATTACTATAGACGTTCATATATACCTCTTAGTAGCTGAGTAGGTAACCTTTTAAGCTTTTTTGGGATTTAATATATAATCTTACCATGCTTGAAAAGGTTAACCTGTTTTGGGCTAGGGTACTCAGCACAGTACTCATTAGTTATGCACGGGAGTGTTGTTGAACCAGAAAAAGAGAAGCCCTTCGTAGCCTGCGGTCTAAATCCTTTGTTAGCCATGGTGTTGGGCTCGTTCGGACCACGTATGTAAAAGCAATGCAGTGCATGCACCACGAAAGTCCATCCTTAGTAGTCAGCCCTTATAAGTCAAAGTGTATTGTAGTTATAAGGCAGTCATATCTTATTTGCCCTCTACCCAGCACCACCCTAAACCCTAAAAACTAAAAACCCTAAACCCGAATCCCTAAACCCCTAAACCCCTAAACCCTAAGCCCTGAGGCTCTTTCCCCTGGGCTCCCGTCGGCGCACGAAGCCGGGACACTGCTCGCTGTACCTGACCGGCCCACAAGGTCGCGTTCCGGGAGGGGTGTGCGTCTCACCTCGACCCTTAAATTGGGCACTACTTTTTTTGTGATGACTTGTTTTACTGTTAGGACTGTATAATAGAAAGAAACTAAGTCTAAGTCTTAAGGTATACTGCATTTAAGGGTCTAGGTAGGCTTAATTATTAAAGTTTAGCATTTGGGGTCTATGGGTGCAGGGGAGGCGGAGCAGAGGGTGGGATTAGGGAGTTTCGGGTTCAGGGTTGAGTCAGGGATGGATGACCCTAAACCCTAAACCCTATAAACCCTAAACCTGATGGTTCGGGCTCGGGGCTTCGGGCTTTGGTTTTACGGGTGTCCGCGCTCTTCCTTCCTTCATAGCGGCTCTAACACTCAGGAAAGAACCGAAGTCAAGATGCCAGGCGACTGTTGTTGAAGTGAGTGTCCCAAAACCCGAAAACCCTGAATTGGAGACTTGGTATTGTAAACGTGGTGTTGGGGTTCTCAAAAGGCCAAAGGCCTAGCAACCCTAGGCACGGAATCCCTAAAATCAAAGATTCAAACCAAGAAACCGCCCTAAACCCTAAAAACCAAACCCCTAAACCCTTAAAGCCAAACCCTTCAAGCCAAGAAACTCCTCAGGCGCACACCTGCAATTCCTCCTCCGGCTCGGTTCGGCCTGGACCTTTGCGTGTCCTTGGAGATGTTCTGGGTTTACGGTTCAAGATGTATAGTTAAGGTTTAGGGTTTAGCGTTCAGGATCTACAGTCAGCGATAGACGCCGGAATAAGCAGCAACGTTATTCCTTGGTGTTGCTTGGTTTTTTTGCAGAATACACGTACACCAAAAACGCATTCTACATCGAAGGCCTTAAACCCCACACTGGCCCCACACCCTTTATTCAGCATCTACCAAGGCTCCTTAAAGAAATCGTTGGCTTCCGAAGGTTTGGGCATTCAGGCGAGAGCGGAGGGTCCTGAGAGTCTTGGGCCAGGCGTTTAGGATTTAGGGTTTGAGCGAAAAAGGAAAATGAGATCCCAAACCCTACTTGGAGGTTCATGGCTAGCTATAAGAGGGGTTATAAGTCCCCTATTATGGGTCATAGCTATAGTTATCCAACTTATAACCCTACATATATCTAACCATGAACCTCCAAGTAGCCTCCGAAGCCGAAACCCTCCCCCCGGAGGAGCCTTAGGGTGGTTCGGGGCCTGGTGTCCAGCTTTCCCTAAGGCTCCATGTACCCATATAGTAGGTACTTAGGCCTTACCCATAGGCCCCAAAGTAGTTCCTTTTTGGGGTTCATACTCAGAATTTAATCCCCAAAAGGAACTACCTTGGGGGTTATGGGTAAAGGGGTTCCTATATGGCTACTTTAAGGCTTAAGATACTATACAGTAGAAGCCCAAAAGTTGGAAAGCCCATAGCCTCAATCCTTAAGAGTAATGTATAGGGAATCTCAGCACTATTTGGCCTTAATCCGGTTTCCAACTTTATGGGGTTTACTATAGGTTTTGTATCAATTTGGTATTTTTTACCAATGAATACTAGATGGTCTATTGCTTTAGTTTCATTTGGATTATTTATGTTAGCACAATATATATTCTCTGGTATGGGTACATGGAGCCTGTGGGTTTGATGCTAGAGTGTTGGTGCCAGGTTTAGGCTTCGGCGTTTGGATGGGGGCCTTCCCCCTGGTTACCTCTAGGCTCCATTGTAGTGCCTTTTTTGTGGTCCATACTGCTGATGGACAAAATCCTGCATTACCCATTATAAGGAATATACCATAATTCCCATAGTTTAGGGTCCTTAGGGTCATGCAGGATTTTGTCCATCAGCCGTATGTAGGATCCAAAAAGATGATCCCAAACAGGAACTTCAATGAAGCCTATGGGTATGAGCACACGTGCTGCAAGATTTGCAGAACTGTCACGCGCAGGCTGAAGTCTGCCTTATCCTGTGTGATGCTCGAACTTTCATGCACCCTGAATTCATGCTTCGGTTCGGGGGAAGCCGTGGCCCTATCGCAGAATCTCTGCATCCTAAATTGGACTCGCAACCCGGATGCCTGTATTAATGGGTTGCAATATTTATTACAAGAAATGAGACTCGGGCTGCTCCGGAGTGACATTTGATGTTGAGGTTTGTTCCTAGAGAACTAAAGCCAGATGGTGTCGTATGCCAGCTCACGGATTATACATTACACTGCTCGCAAGCTCTCGCAGTGTGTCTGTGTGATACGTGGTACCCTGGATCCTGTACCATGATATTGAGATAGCTTTTGTCAACATCCGGGCACAGGAGCGGAGCTAAACAGGCCCGGATCTAGAGTTCCCCTAAACCCGAAGCCCTAAACGCGGGGGCATCCCCATCCTGGACCCTTCGACTGAAAACTGGTAGCCCAACACCCCCAATGCCCAACCCCCGCCCTCAGCTCCATACACTCTACAGCCTGAGAGCAACTAAGAGCTATAGTGAACCCCAGAAAATTCATGTAGGATGATTCGTGCTGGGATTCCCTATACTTTACCTTAAGGGCATGAGGATAATGATGTTCCAACTTTCTGGCTTCTACTGTAGGTGGAGCATGGACCCCTGGAGTGCATCTTCGATCGTCCCGAGAAGGCTCACAGTAGGTTTCACGTGAGTAGGTTCCATTCTTGGCTTTGGGGCTGTAGCATTTGCAGGCGAGCTTTGCGACTTGTCAGGGAGCTATATTGTCGGTTCGCAGAATCGATCTTGTGTGCGTACCACTTATGAAGAAACGGTACACGTGCTGTTAACTGTCCTGGTGTTACTGCATTCTTGTGAAGGAATGTAGTTTAAGTTGCCACAGTAGGGATCTATAGTAAATAATATTGTTGCCTGGTTAAACTCCCCAACAAGAACCCAGTTTACAGTCTTTGGGGGCGGTTGCGTCTGGGTGTTGGGGTTCTCAGAGCACCCTGCACCAGGACTGGCCTGGCAGCCCCATCGTTGAGCTTTGCATTGGGTTTAGGGTTTATAGGGTTTAGGGGTTTCGGGTTCATAAGGTTTATAGGGTTTGGGGGTTTAGGATTTAGGGCTTTAGGGTTTGAAGAGTTTAAGGTTCAGGGTTTTGGGGGTTTAGGGTTCTGCACTGCGGCCTTCGCCTGTTCTTGGTTATGCCTGCATCTAAAATAGCTATATTGCGCAGTTGTACATGTCCAGCTGTATGCAATGGAGGCATGAAAGACAGTGTCTATATTGGTAAGGTTGCACCTAACCTGGCCGGATCGTTGTCTTGGTTTGCTTTGCGGGATTTCGAGGTTCAGTGCGCACTAGTGGGCTCTGACTATGATTATTATTCCGAAGACCCGTTTCCATACAGTTTGCAGGACCCCTAGTAGTTTCTTTCCTGGTTTTAGGTTGTGGGGTTTCTGTGTTTCGGGTTCACAGCTGGTGGCTCAGGGAAAAGTTGCTCAGTTAGGTTGAACCAACCAGAATCCCTAAACCCTAAACCCCTAAACTCCTAAACCCTATACCCTAAACCCTAAACCCGACTCCAACTACGGCATCCAAAAATGAGTCCTTCAGGCCTTTGTCGGCTTCAGGGATAGGAAGCCCTGCTAAACTTCTAGACCACGTTGGTGCCAAGATTTGAAGCGTTAGGTTGTTGGGGGGTGCGAGTTTACTTGGAGGTTCAGAGGTAGTTATAAGTAGGGTTGTAAGTCCCCTGATATGGGTTATACGTATAGTTACCCTGCTAATAATCCTACTTATAACTACCCCTGAACCTCCAAGTAGGGGGCTCAGGAATCCACCAGGGTCAGCAAGCCGACTCGAGGATTCTGGCCGACATGACTTCTGCACCCTCGAAGACGAGCTCGAGGCACGGATGAAGCTGCCAACACTCGTTTTGATCCCATAGCCCTATCATAGCCCCTGACGAGTTCCATCACGCACTTGATGGTTATTCTCTGCAGTCTCCTTGTGCGTCCGCGTGAAAGAAGGTACCCACACTTACCTAGTCTAGGTAAGTATGGGTACTTTCTAGGGGATCTTAAGGAACCGAAGCCCATTGTAGTCTGGCTGTTGCCATAAGTGATACTGGTAAGCTGCTGGTAGAGGATAGCTATCCGAGCCCGCAGTGTCCGGCTCAAGACATTTTCCAAGCCAGGCCTGCCTCCCCCCGGACAGATGGAGAAGGCTGGTCAAAGCAAGTTCACGGGCGGACAGAAGAAGCCCGAAGTGGACTCTGTGCTGAAGAAGCTGCCCAGTGATGACGACCTGACATGGGACAGCTACTTCGCGCCAGAGCACGTCAAGGACCGATGAGGTTGCACTGGCAGGGTGGCCAACCAGCGCCCACATACGGTAGAAGCCCAAAAGTTGGAAACCCAATAGCCTCAATCCTTTAGAGTAATGGATACGGAATCCCAGCACTATTTGGCCTTAATCCGGTTTCCAACTTTGTGGAGTTTGGTGTAGAGTCCCACCACTTTGCTTCTGGCTTTTGATGTCAGGGCACCGCCTGCATCATACGCCTAGGTCGTCCTTCTTGTCAGCGCATGATGAAAGCCTTCCTAATTGCCAACATCATTCCTCAAGGGTCCTTATTGCAGTTATCTTTAAATATACCGCAAAGGACCCCAAAACCCTTTTCGAACCATCAAGGCCCCCCCACATTACCTGGTTCTGGGCTCTTGAGCCCCGTACCCTCAACTGTGCAGATGTCTGGAGTCGCAGGTCCAAGGTGAGATGCACTGGCAGGTCCAAGGAACAATCTCTGTCACCCGAGATCCCCTCAACCCCAGACTGTACCTAATCTTCAGCACCTTCTCCAGGACGAGTTGAAGCACCTTGCCGAGTGCATGGATCCGGATTTTCAGCAGAGATTGAAGGCCAAAAGGAGTTCAGGCTTAGGGTTACTACAGGGTCTTCTGAATTTTGGAGGTGGATGTGCAGATGCGTCGTATGCCGGACCGAACTGATGGTCCCCATCTAAAGAGCTAAGCTCTGCAAGCAAACTCCACGGAATCGTTGCAGAGACCCTGAACCACGAAAGCCCCAGGGAAGCCGACCGTTTGACCTAGGCGGCTTTGTAATAAACTACGTCCCTGCCACCCAAGACGAGCCAAAAACCCAGTATGTACCTGCAGTCACTCTTTGTTGTAAAGAACCCCACACGTCACAACGCAAGACCTAAACTCAGAACCTCGAGTCCCAAACCCTGCATCCGACCTTCCCTTATATCCCTTAAGCTTTAACCCTAAAACCCTAAATCTCCTCAACCCGAAAACCATAAAAACCCAAAGCCCCAAGTCTCAAACCCTCAAAGCCCTAAACCCTAACTTTAGCCCATAAGCTCCCAGATCTTCTCCTTAGTAGCTGAGTGAATACACACTTTTTGGGATAATATTACCCACTATAAAACTAAAAGTGTACACCTTTTGGGGCTTATGAACTCAGCAACTAAGTCTCTTATGAACTCAGCAACTAAGTCTCTGAAGAAGGAGCTTCTGCAATAGGGGTTACTATCATAGAGAAGTACAAGTACATGAGCAAAGGTGTGTGTGTGTGTGTGTATGTATATATATATATAGATAGATAGATAGATAGGCGGGGGCTTAATGGTAGTTTTACCTGACCCCCTTTTCTGGTGTTGTGTCGTTTTGGCTACTTCTCTTTTGTCGCTCTGCAGTGCGCATTTCCTCGAGTGTTTGATGCCAATTGCTTTTGCTGCGGGTGTTTTTTCGAGCCTTTATGTTGATGTTGCGTGCTTGCATTTGGCTCATTCCGTGTAATAATAAAACTCGAGATTTTTGTGTCGTTGTCCGGGTTCTATGCTGAAACTGCTGTTTTCGGTCGGTGCTTCCAATGTTCTTGCCGTCAGACGCCTTCTTTTTTGACGAAATATTTTTAGTCTTGCCTAATTCTCTCTGTTTTAGTTAATCCATTCTGAGAACAGAGCATCCCCGGCCCAACCCATGATAATGATAACGATGATGTCCGTGGTTCAATTCGTTCTGAGACAGAGCATCGGTGGCCCCACCATGATAAAGTCACAACGTCCATGGTCTGATCCGTTCTCCGAACAGAGAATCCATGGCCCAACCATGATGTAATTCCTTCCCTACACGACAGTCTTGCAAATTACCGTACCTCGTGGGTTCCCTGAAATTAGCAAACACGAGGGCGGCAAGTCAGCCACCTACCTAGGTTTAGTTGGAGTCCTCTAAGGGGTATTCTATATGCGTTCTATACGGGTTTAGGGGCCTTCATTGTTAGAATAGGTTTCAGACTTTCCAAGAAACGGTAGCATACTATAGCTATAAGTGAGACTACTCCTGCTCATAATGTCTGGGTTTCATCCCTCTGGCCGCTGCGATTTCTTGACCCTGCAGGTGCATGTGCCCATTTGTCATATTTCGGACGTAAAGTTAGAAGTACCGTATAGAGATCCCTTTGAGGCCTCAGTACACATGTACTGTGTAAGTACATGGGCCCTACGGAATCCTCATAAAAATAATGTGATACCCTCACGGCGCCCATTAGAGGAGCCCTGACAAGGATAGCTTGTGCCCTTAGACATATGCTCTGAGTGCGTTGAGTTTTGCTCTTCGGGGTACTGTAGATTAGGGTTTAGGACGTGACACGTGGCTTCATAGGAAGCTCAACATATACATTTCGAGACATACACTTGTCAATGATTGTTTGTAGGGCTTCTATGGTTGCCTTTGTATTATAGGCATTAATTAGTCAGTCTCCTGTTCATAGGGAATTACCACACCCCAGCTGTTGTTTGCTTTTGAGCAGGCCCTTCGCCAACACTGCCGCGAACGCCCGGGGCAGATTTTCCGGGGGCGTCCCGTGCTCTTGCTGCATGGGCCTCCTGGAACAGGCAAGACACATGCCATGCGCATGTTGGCGGCTTCTTTAAAGCTGCAACCCTGGATTCTGGACGTCAAGGCCATGTCCGACAGTTGGGAGGCGCGGAACTTGTTTGGCTAGGTGCTGCGGACCATCGCCAGTCTCAACAAGGCCATCGTGTTTTTGGATGAGTGCGAGGGCATTTTCCGAGACAGAGGCCGGATGATGAACTATGCGTCGGTGGCCGTTACTACGAAGGTGGAACTGATCGATGACTTCTTGACATGGGTGGACGGACTGCAAGGGCAGAGAACTGAAGAGATGAAAGGTGCCATCCCAGGCAGTGTTTATATCAAGGGCTTCCTAATAGGGTTTGGGGCTTTGAGGTTACATACATCAGGTTCGAGGGTTTCAGTTTGGTGCCATTTGGATAGGCTTTGGTGGTGCGGGATGCACAAAAGTCAGTGCTGCGTTTACTTAGGTGCCTACCTCTGCTTGTCCACCAACATTCTTGAACACATCGACCCGGCGATCGTGTCCCGCAGCAATTGTATGAAAATTGACTTGCCCGGTCTACCAGAGAGGCGGGCATGGTGGGGTGCACATGCGAAGCAGCTGATACCGTGCGAGCTTGATGAACTGGGCAGCCTTACCGAGGGCCTCTCCTTTCGGGACCTAAGCCAAGTGGCAGAGAAAGTGGAGAGGGCTGCAGCAAGACACGGCCACATGGATGTTCAGCTGCAGCACTGCGGCGTCTTCCAGTACAGGCAAGCGGCGCTGAGGCTCGCTGAGGAGAAGAGCACATCTTCTGCAGCAGCTGAGAAGCCGCGTGCGACCGTGTCCGAGCAGCCTTCGTGCTTGCAAGCCAAGCTGGAAGCCGAGCAAGCTGAGCGCTGGAAGTTAGAAGCCAGAGTTCAGCACTTGGAGTCGGAGTCCTTGGATGCAGAATGGTATCACATCGACCCTGTGCAGATGCAAGATGAGCTCATCGTTGCTAGATCCCTCCGGGACCATGCGCTTCTGGTGTTTCGTAAAATCAGCGGTGTTTGTGATTCAATCCTGAGGCGCAGCCGGAGGTGATTCAAGTAGTTCGCCTTCTTCGGCACGGAATGGGGGCTGTCTTGCTTATGCCCGCACGGCCCCGTTGAAACAGGCAGAATGCAGAATGCTTTCAGTGTGGTGTGGTTCTTGGCGATGCTTTGCAAGAAGCTCTTCAAGCCACCATTTGTTTCGCATCGCCGCCTGGCCAGACATGCAGCGCGTTTTCGAGTCAAAAGCCCGCTGCTGGTGCGAGGTCTCAAGAACTCCTGCAAGTGATGATTAGCTTTGATGGTGTTACTACCGGTATCATCTTCGTAGCAGACATGCTGTCACTATCCCAGAGACTCCCATATCCCTTAACCAAGGAATATGCCTTAAACTATAGCAGGATCCCGAATATGATTTAAGGCATAATATTCCTTTATTAAGGGATACGGGAGTCTTTAGGATCCTTGATTTCGGCCGGGAGTTTTGGATGCAGGGGTTTGCTGTCAGACGTCTTCAGGACATGACAGGCACAGTTTTGATAGGGAGGTGGCATACTGTAAAAGGATCATGGGACCTGGGGACTAGGGTTATGATTAGGGTTACTTTGCTCAGAACTACTTATAGCCCCTATCCAGGTACTTATAACCATACTTACTAAGTCCCATGATCCTTCAAGTAGGGCATAGGCTGCTAACCTAGGCCTTTGGCTGGCAACAGAGAGCACCTTACGCCGTCCTCTTCGCTCTTGTTTCCCTCAGAAAGTTCAGGGTTTGGGGTCCATAAGAGGCTAGGGTTCATGGTTCGGGGTTTAGGGTGCGGATAGCACGTCGCGGGAAGGATGACAACTCGCACTCGCTACGGCCTCAACCCCCCCCCCCCCCCCCNTACCCTCAAAGAGTGGGTGTTGGGGGGCACTAAGAGGGTAGGGTTCATGTTTGGGGTTTGAGGGGGCGGGATACCCGTGGGGGGGAGGAAGAAAACCCCCCCCCCCCCCGGCCCCCCCCCCCCCCCCCCCCCAGGGGGAACAATCTTAAGGGTTTCCGCTTAAAGTACCTATCCCAAAGAGTCCACGTCCTCAAATATTATGCACTTTGGCGCAAGATCTTAAACTCCTGTCTCTACCCATAGGCCCCAAAGTAGTTCCTCTTTGGGATTACCTTATAGAATTCTAAATATGAACCCCAAAAAGGAACTACTTTGGGGCCTATGGGTAATGCCCCGAAGCCCTAGACCTGAAAGCCTGGCTTCAACGTTTCAATAAACCGAACCAGCAAACAGAAGCAATCCCGTGATGCGAGGTGGACGGCAGCGCTCTAGCAGCTCAGCTTAGAAGTCGGCTTTGGATCTACAGGTAACTAGATGACAATATTGGACTGATTTTGGATCATTTCAATGTCCCTTATGTTGCTTGAGGGATTTTTAAGCCTAAACCTTAGATGCCCTAGATCCTGATCCTACACCCCACACCTAAACCATGTTGCGGGTCCTTCAACGACAGCCAGGGCACCCTAAGCCTTTTAGGGTTTAGGGTTCAGGGTATATGGTTTAGGGTTTACCATTACTGTATTACTATCGTGGTGTAGAGTTTAGGGTATGTCTTAGGGCTCCTTCATCGAATAGCTACACCATACTTACTCATATGACCCCAAGCCCTGTTCTCAATATTGCGGGCCAGTCTGTGCCTCGACTCTGCAACATAGCATTTGACAATCAGAAAACAGGGTTTAGGGTTTAGGAGGAAATAGGCTTGCCTACAAAGGAGCTCGACTTGAGGGTCTGGATACTGTAACAAACTAGATACCCTAAGTGCCCAGGTATCTGATAAGTGGATTATCTTCCACTGTATCCATGTGCGTCTATGTATTCGAATGGTTAATTCCCTACAAACCTGAGGCCGTAACCCCCAAAGCCTAAGGGTCCATGTGCCCAACTAGTATATACTTTGGCCCCAAAGGCATAGGCACTACTTGAAATGCAAAGTATATACTATTTGCTTGCATGGATCCTTCAAACCAAAACCCTCTATAGAACCCTTAAAGGTAGAACCCTTAAAGGAACACCGCCCCTAATTCTCGAACGCTATATAGTGCCCTTTAAAGGAATCTGTAAGGTACATGGACCCCTAGTGATAGCGCCTTGAGGTTCACTTGACGGTCATTCGCATCCCTGCCTTGCTTGCCAGGGCTCTACCCATAGGCCCCAAAGTAGTTCCGTTTTGGTGTTCATATTTAGAATTCAATAAGGTAGTCCCAACAAGGAACTACTTTGGGGCCTATGGGTAAGTTCCAGCGGCTTTAGGGCTATTGGTTTAGGATTTTGGGTTTTGGGTTTAGGACTTTGGGTTTAAGATTTGGGTTTTGGGTTTAGGACTTTGGGTTTAGGATTTGGGTTTTGGGTTTAGGACTTTGGGTTTAGGATTTGGGTTTTGGGTTTAGGACTTTGGGTTTAGGATTTGGGTTTTGGGTTTTGGGTTCAGGATTTTGGGGTTGGTGTTTGGGGTTTAGGGTTTTGCTTCGGGCTGTCAGAGCTTGGGATTCTAGGTTTTCTCGTGAGTTACTGGCAGTTTAAGTAACCCGCCGAACCCCTGGTCCATGAAAGCCCCGGGCTCCTGAACCCAAAGACTCCAACATCCCTTAATTAAGGAATATACTTTGAATTATAGTAGGTTCTCTAATGTGATTTAAGGAAGATTCCTGAGTTGAGGGATATTGGACCTAACAGCACCCGCCCCTGCCTCATCACAAAAACGCAAAACAAACAGAGAAGAAACGCACTTACAGTGCAAACACGACGAAGCAAGCATCACAAGCAAACCAACCCTCACACACACGCACACGCACACGCACATACACATACACAGAAACACATCCCTACTAAACCCTGTTGGGTTTCTGAGGTTTCCTTTGGTTTAGATAGACTTTTTAGGCTTCACGAGAAATTTGGGAACCTGCAGTGGACCTCGCTTGCTCGGGGCTTCGCCTCTCCCCTAGATATTCGATGCAGACGGACCTTCATTTTTAGGCCCGGCATGTCCTTTGCGATTCTAAAAAGCGGATATGATCATGTGCGCTCTCCGACTTTGTTCGGATGTCATCGTCCTGGCGGACCCGGCAGGGCCAGGGGGCCTCAAGGGCTTCCAGCTTGGCCTTGCCAGTGCCGTGGGCAAGCTCATTCTGCGGAGTCAGAATGCTGGAAACCGTACTAAGATCCGACGCCGTCGCTCAACATCCGCTCCGGAGAGCTCGTAAGAGAAGCCCAGGGGTTGGGCCCACGCTTCAGATTCGAGACAGGGGCGCGAGCAAGTGATCGTCGTGAAGGACCAGGCCGACGAAGCCTTCTCCTCCTAGGTTTCTGAGTAGTACCCTTTTGCCCTTTTTCTGTTGGGGTTCCCTTATTTAAAAACTGAATTTTTAGGAGAAAGGGTTCTCTTAATATTAAGGGGTTACTCAGGAACCCAGCCTCCGTCATGGCGCTTCAGGAGGCAACCAAGCACGCGGTGTTTACTGCTTTCGAGATGCTTCTGTGGGTCTATGACCCTATAATTATAAACCCGAAAACGCACACACATACGCAGACAAACATCCCTATGCCCTGAAAAACCTATGAACTTCAGTTGCAAACCCTAAAACGCACACAGACCAAGCAACAAACTTCCTGCCAGGTGCCGATCTCGTCCCTGTGCCCGAAGGAGGAGGTCAGTGACATGTGAGGCCCGTTTTCCTTGGAGTTTCCTTACTGTGCTTCGGTTGTTGGGGAGTCGTGGTGTGTGATGCTGTTGTTTGTGTGTGTGTGTGTGGAGTTGTCTGTTTTGAGGTTTTGGGTGTTGCTAGTGGTTTGTAGTCTTCAGGTTTGACAAGATTCATCCAAAACATGACCATGTAAACTCATGGAACTCGAAGTATCTCAATGTAACAGCTCCTGGAATTTCAAGTGACATGCTGTCTCTTGAATACTTGTGGCCTTCGGTTGACAATCCCTTTCAGCTTTGTTTTCGGTTTACGGCTCTCGGTTTGGGCATTTCACAGGGCCCGAATCATTTCTGCATCTTTGACTCGAAAGACCCTGCTGCGTTGTAGGCTGGACTGTGCAAGGGAGGTTTTCTCTCTTGTTTGTTATTCAATCAATGGTCTGCTGAGATTTTTGCTTTCAAAGCTTACATCCCACCGTTCTACCGGGAGGTGCAGACGATGACATGCCGAGGTGAAGGTATTGAGTTGGGTGAGAGTCCAGTTTGCTTCGCCCTAGAAGTTAAGTTCAGACCAGCGAATTTGGTGACAGAAGAAAACAGAACAATGAATGACATTTATCCCATCTCACTGACTGAAGTTCAACTTCGCGCTTCACATCCGCATTCTGGATCCCCTCGTTCACACAGTGAGCTGCAACTCTGCATCGAGAGACGCACCGAAATCCAAATGCAAGCAGCCCTGGCCATGAACTCTCTGCAAAAATTAATCCACATCCTGATATGGGAGTCGGGATAGTTAGTGTCGATTGTTCCCTAGTTTCCTTGCCCAAGCCCACGTCTAGTTCGATGTTTCAGGCTTCTAAATTGCAATCCTAGGCCCTATAAGCCATAGGGCTCCAGCTACCCAAATAGCAGGTTACTGCCCATATACTATGTAACCCAGTGACCCACTAATTATATAGGTAACTGGAGCGCTAGGGTACTGTACGGAGTTCGCATCAGCCGAGATGTTTTGTTTGCTCATCCGCAGAAAGTGGCATGTACCTTCACTTGCAGACCGTAAATCTTGGCAAGACCGTAATTCATTGAATGCCGGCCTTTTAGAGGTCTACTACCTTGGCCCTAAAAAACCCAATGCACTTAAACACCATACTGCTCTAACATCTGACAGTTTCAACCGGGCGCCAGACAGCAACTGCCAAGCTCGGGGCCCCGACCGCCCCGACCAACATTGCGGATAGTTCGCCAAATTAGGGCCCCTTTTCAGGTCCCCAAAGTAATACGGCACCCTTGTAAAAAGGGACTCTGAAAGGGACCCTAATTTTGACAAAATTTAGAAAACTACCCAGGTCGCTTTGACCCGAGAGGGGGCTGCGGAGCAGGGAAAAGGTCCGGAAAGATTCCACGGACCACGGGGCCCCCCTTCTTCGCCCGAAAGCCAGAACCTACCTGGACCCCCAAAGTATGCAGAAAATTCGCTTCTTCCAGACATTGAGCCATAATTTTGCCTACTTTTGCAGGTAGAGCCTACCCCTACACAAGTTCGGGTTTTCTGATCAGACTCATTTTGGGGCCTATAGTGGTTTAGGGCTTGGGGCTCATGCTCCATATCGGGTACCTGACATCCGAGTGCATCTCTGTGTGAGTTCTTTCAGTACAGGAAGCCACAGAGCTTTCAATCTGGGTTTAGGGTTTAGGGGTTCAGGGTTTAGAGGTTTAGGTCTAGGGTTTAGGGTTACTTTCAATACACCTCCCCCAACCGTCCCTCATGAAGACATCCTACGTCCTGCTCGAACACTCGTGAAAGGTTTTTTGACATTCAGCATACCTGCAGAATTGTCTCGTGCACGTGCAAGATGTGTTACGTTGTAATACAGGGTAGTGGAGTGTCGGGGATCTACCTGCGCAGGATTTCGACAGTCGAAGTGGGAGTTGATGCTAGTTTTTGCGAGGGAAAGAGGCTGACAGAGCCTTCTTGCAATAGTGATGGAGCTTTTCTGATTTGGGAGCAGACTTCATGGACCATGGACACGAAGCCGATTCGGGGGATTGATGTTGTTCGGTTCGGACAATTATTATTGGTATGCTTATTCTTACTGATGGTACCCATGATTATTCTTGCTATTACTATTATATTCATTACATTAAATTCTTATGTTTGTCATTTTTGTATTGCTCTTAATATGGTTTTGATTGTTGTCGTGTTTATTATTTTTGCTATTAGTATTCTTGTTATGATGGTACAATAGATAGTTATTACTACTATTATTGTGATACCACTATTGTAATTTATTCAGTGGCTGGAGCGTTGCGGCTCAAGCATCAGAGCTTGCCAACCCTCCGCACATGCTGCGTTTAGGGGCTGGGGCTTCTGAAGTCTCTAGTTCACCGCGCTCATACGATGTTATCGGGGTTAAAGCACATGAGCATAGGTCGTAACAAACACAGAACTCGAAGGTGAGTTGCTTATGGTGACAAGCGTCAGCGAATCTTTAGGTGCCAGGTCTCTGCCGGAGGCCCGGAAACAAAGGTTCACTGAACCAGCAGCAAAAAGGCAGATTTCCTGCCAGTAGAAGCACACCAGAACCCGACCATTCTTGCGCCTGACAGCAGGCTGTTGCCCAGGTGGTGGCTCGAGGTAGGTCTAGAGATCTAGTGACATATATGTTTATGCAGGAGGGGCCGCTTTCAGAACAGCAGTCCTGTAAGAAGCTATCCCAAATCTTAAGTTTTGCTCTGCACGCAGAGCCGACCCCACGTATCTGGACGCTGCCGCTGGCGGCTTCTCGTCCAGGTGCTTCTCTCCAAACCCTAAACCCTATACCCTACCCATAGGCCCCAAAGTAGTTCCTTTTTGGGGTTCATATTTAGAATTCTATAAGGTAATCCCGAAAAGGAACTACTTCGGGGCCTTTGGGTAAACACTAACACAAGGACTGATTCCAGGGTTAGGATTCAGGCTCTTAAGGCGTGCGGGACTCAGGGTTGAAACAGTTTTTCGACTATGCTCTGAGGTCTGGTTTTTTAAGTAAACCCCTAAACTGCCCTAAACCCTGTAAAGCTCTTTACTTAGTAGCTGAGTTTATACACTTTACACTTATTGGGACAATGTTACCCACTATAAAACTGAAAGTGTACACTTTGGGGGGCTTATGAACTCAGCAACTAAGTTTAAAAAAAACTCTGGCAAAGCAGCCTGAAGTCCAAAAGACTGGCTCCGGGTTTAGGGTTTAATGGAGTTTATACTATAGGATCCTAACCACAAAATACAATTGGTTAACCAAAAAAAGGAACTACAATGGAGACTATAGGTAGGGTTTATAGGGTTTAGGATTTAACTGAGCCCTACACGGACAGTCGCAGGCTTCTGCACACATGCAACGAGGCCTTCCTGTCCCCTGCAGACTCTCAACCCGAAGCTTCCGTTGTTTCAAGCCCTGAGCCACAACAGCTATATGACGAAGGCCGGAACATGTAAACACGAAATCCTTTGCAAACCGAAAGACAAGACTTGAATCGAAAAAACAGCCCTGAACTCCAGCCCAGCACGTCCTTAACCTCGAACGCCCCTATAAAGCTCTTAGAGAATACAATATTATGTAACCCTTGTAGCAACCTTGCTTGACCCTCGCGGACATCTTACATAGCACAGTCAGCTATCCTCCAGTCCAGTTACTTCGTCCTCTTTTTCAGGTCATAAGGCTTTCATGCTTCATTCTAAACCCCTAAACCCCTAAACCTGCTCTTTCGGGCTCCGGCGTATGGCATATTTGCCCTAAACCCTAAACCCTATAAACTATAAACCCTAAACCCTAAACCCTAAAATTGCTTGAATGTTGGCTTCGGGAGCCTCAGGAGTGCAAGATTCGTCATTCTCGGTTGTGTTTTGCAGGCTTTGGTTCAGGGTTTTAGGGTTTAGGGTTTAGGGGGAGCCTTGAAAGGGACGATTCAACTGCGAAGGACCTTCAAGCTAAGATACCAAGCCTGAATTGAACTTTGAGCCCTGAGCCCTAAACCGTACACATGCGCTATGTACCTATAAACCCCGCGGTTCAAGCCTCTTAGGAAGCTCGATGTCTCAACTCGTGGCTTCGCTCCTGGAAACCACCCAGCTGCAACCGTTTTGATCACTTGGGTTCTGATAGGGCACAAAGTTTGCAACGGCCCAGCCTCCGAATCTCACGAAAGGCCCAACAACTGAAGACCCACCGGAAGCTTCAAACTCCATCCCCTACACCCGAACCCCAAAAGCTTGATATGCAGCCTCAGAAACAAGCAAGGCCATGGGGAATGCCATGGTCCAGGAGTTCGCACAAGGCGTTGCTTTGTTAGAAGCATCAGCAGCATCCTCTCATCCGATTTTCCCAGCTTTTGCACACCAGGAGTGTATCATCCCAAGCTCTTGCCAAGCATGCTAGACCAAGATGCTTTTTGTGGAGTGTGTTTATGATCATCTCACGTGGTTTGTATGCCAGTCTTTGTGTGTGGCATACTTGGTACCAACATCTTCATCTCATCTTCGTTACACAACCATCACCAACATCATCAGGCCGTCCATGGGTGCAACCAGTGACTTTCTGACCTGACTTGCAAGTGACTTGAGAGCTGGAGACACATTGTGTCAAATGTCTGTGTGTGTGCGGGTGGGTACATCGCACACCTCGTGCGCTTCGCGGCATCCCCGACCCTTTCCTCATTCCTAGCTCCAAACTTGGGACCACAACGGGCCACAATCTTTGTGGCAGACGTAGTTCCCCCATCTCTCTTTGCATCAATACACTATGCTCCATCCAGTAACTCAGGCGTGTAAAGAAGAATTCGACATATTAGAAACAACCGAAATCCCCAAACAACTATATGGGTAGTTGTCAAAATTAGGGTCCCTTTTCGGGTATCTAAATAATAGGCGCGGTACTATATTAGGGACCCAAAAAGGGACCACAATTTTGACAACCACCCATATATTCCAGAGAGATCTGAAACCGTGAACATTGAGCCCTCATGAGCCCTGCAAGGCTCCGAAGCCTCCAAATACATCCCAAAAAATCAAGAGCATATGCCCTTTCTTCAACATAGGGTTTGGGGTGTAGGGTTTAGGGTTTAGGGATGTATTCACTACCCTAAGGGTCCAAGTACCCAATAATCATATACTCTCCCAAATATTAACCTACATAACTACTATCCTCAACCCAAGTACCTGATTATTGGGTCCTTTGGACCATAGGGTTTAGGGTTTAGGGTTTAGGGATGTATTCAGTATTCCTGTCCGACCCGAAGCCCCTTAGTCCCCCGAAGCTTGTCATTTTGTCGGGACTGAGGACTGTACGTTTTGCAGGGTGTAGGCTAAGCCGGCCTAGACTTCAGGGTTCAGGGCGAAACAGCATAATTTAAGCTCATGTTCTCGTTTTAAGTTTCCCCGCCTTGTTCACCATACGAAAAGCAGAACCACTCTACAGCCTGGAAGGCTTACAACCTGCGCCGCCCAAGAAGAAGGTGGACCCTCCTGCTGTCCAGCATGCCTTTTGCGAGAGTCATTTCAACATGACGTGGCTTCGGTGAACCTTAGGGATACTTAGAAATAATTCTTAAATTTGGGGTACTATCATCCTGAGAAACAGCCAAAATTATACTTTTGTCCCAAGTTCAGTACATTAGACCTCGAAGTAGGTACTATTTGTAGAATGGAGCCCTAGGGTTGGGATTGAGGGCAAATGATGTTTGGTGCTGGGGCCCTTACCCCGACCCTGAAGCCTGAAAGTCTACCCATAGGCCCCAAAGTAGTTCCTTTTGGGGGTTCATAATTAGAATTCTATAAGTGAATCCCAAAAAGGAACTACTTTGGGGCCTATGGGTAGGTTTTGGGGGTGTTTAGGGCTTAGATTCTTAGATTTTTTTGGGTAGTGGTAGAATTCTATAGAGCCCGAACCTAGCAGCCCTGAACTTCGCACCCCTTTAGTAAAGGGTTTAGGGTTTAGGGATTTAGGGTTTCGAGTTTCGGTTTTGGGGTCCCTACTTGTGGGCACTTGCGTGTAGCTGCGAATTTCGAGTTTCGGTTTTGGGGTCTCTACTTGTGGGCACTTGCATCGTAGCTGCGAAAGCATGTCTAAGAGTTCAAGACTGGTCAGCAAAAAAAGTCGATGCAGGGGCGGACATCTAATATGGTCTTGGTCGCCGGCCACATCCGCAAGGCACCGGATGTTTGAGATGGGCACAGATCGGAAGGGATGGGGTTCACATGAGGTACGCTCTCTGCTTGGCCCTCTGCCTCCGCCCTGAAACATGCCACAATCCTGACCTCTGACAACGAACGACTTTCCGAACTCAAGCTTGCTATTCTATCCTGTAAACGGAGTTTGTAAAGACTCGAAAGTATAAAGTCCCTCTTTCATGTATCCGATCTTTTCAGCACCCTGGATCCTGCCAGCAGGGTTCGAATCAGATCTCGAAGTTAGTCTGCCTGGTCCTTCGGGAGATTTTTTCGACCTTTATACCCCAAGAGAAACGCTTGGGAACCTAAATCCTGCAGCTATGGAGCTGTGCTCCCAGCTCGACCGCTCAATGCACCGTACTATAAATGTCAAAACTTGAAACCAGGATTAAGGAGCCTCATTTGCGAAAAGTGTGTCCTCAATCGCAGGAAATGGGGCTTTCTGAATTCAGGGTGATATACCGAGATCCCCCAGCTACCTTGTAATCTACCAAATATTCAGGACCATAAGGGGTTTATTAAAGGTTACATATTACTTGGGGGGTCCTGGTAATCTAACCTTAAAGTTACCGGAGGCTCGGCCTCGGATCCCACTTCCTGAAACCTTGAAACCTTCAACCACTCGCTCCTGCGTAGTAGAATTATAGTATATGGTAGAACCCGTTTAGGGTTTAGGGTTTAGCGCTAAACCCTCATACCTACACCAGATGTATGTAGCTTGAAGAGGTCACCAAGAAGGGTGAGGAGCCTGAGGATCGGCGAGTAGAGATCTGGGTGCAGGCGGACGGATTCTTGCAGCTTGGGTTTTGTGCGTCTTCGGGCCTTACAGTACCCTGAAATGTATTACTCCACTGTGGAGCTGGGTTACGAGCCTCCTTGGATTTTTGGTTTGTTTGAGGGTATAGGCGTCCAGTTTAGTTTAGGCATGTTTAGACGGCAGTGGGGGGCTGGCAACGTGATTTCTAGCTTGGGGAATATGCTGAAATGAAGATGAGGATACGGTCTGTTCATTGAGATTTGAACGGTGGGTAAAATTTACGGACCCTGAACCCTGAACCGTAATCTTGTGAACTGGCGCACCCCAGACCCTTAACATGCAAAGCCGCAACACTCTGGTAGGATTGAACGAATACGTTCTAGCTGTGTGTTCGGCGGTAAAACTTGAATTTGTGTGTGTGTGTGTGTGTGTGTTATGCTATGCCCTACTATGCTGTGATCTGACATGGTATGGTGTGGTATGGTATCGTATGATATGGCCCGATGTGGTGTGATATGGTGTGATAAAGATATGCTATAACATCGCATGCCATGCCATGTCATGTCAACTTACGGAGCGCTGAAGATGTCGCTACAGGCTCGTGGGACTGTGTTTTAAAGCCTTACTCACTGAACCTTTCCGCTTGCAACTCTGCATGCTGTGGTTGCGTGTATACAAAGGTTCAAGAATTGGGGGGCTTCCACAGTCATGTGCATGAGGCAGAGAAGGATGCCACGGTTGGCTGGGTCGTCGCCTGAGAAGACATGTATTGGCCAACCTCCGGTGATGCGAGACAGGGTGCACGCAAACTCGACGGCATGGGCTGACATCCTATATAGCCTAGACCCGAAAGTCTTTGCTGCACGTCATTCAGTACACCAAACAACCCACCCAACAGACTCTTACAGAGCGGATAGAAACCGTGCTTGCATGGCCATATTTGAGGATCCTGTGACGGTGTTGCGTAATCATAATAGGTATCAAGTTTGGATAGTGTGTTCCCTTAGTGTCTTATTGTTATATAGAGCCCTAACTACATATATCTTTGGGGACTGTGGAAATCGAGAGCTAGTAAGCAAAGGTCAACCGTTTGCGGCTTTGCATCCCCGAGCCTAACATCCCCCAACCTTTGTCGGTTTAGGGTTTAGAGGTTGCGGTATTCCCCTAACCTCTGATGAAGCCCAGCTTCTATGAACTCCACGGTGGAGCCAAACCCAGTGAGCCCCACACCGGGAATCGGGAAAGCAGCTGAGACGATGCAGCACTTTTATGGGGTTCTTATAAGATTATGGTAGCTACTGTAAGGGATATTGGACTCTTTGGCTCTTTGGTCCTGGGTTTGAAACATGGCACAAGCTTCAACCTGAAATCTTCAAGCCCCGTACCAAGACCAAGAGCTGTAACCCCAATTTTTCAGACCTTCTCCCCAAAAAGAGCAATTGCCCCAAAGCCGAAAGCCCGTGAAAGAGGGCTCCAGAACGTGCCGGCGAAGTGACCACGAAAAGCCACACCCCAGAAAACAGCTGAAACATAGAACCCCCATCACCAGTAGGTGCCGCAAGGGTTTAAGGTTACCTTCGTACGGGTTACCCTCAAGCATGAAGACAAGGGCGGGCATTCATGGGTCCCAGAAGCAGGTACTCAGCCGAGTCATCGAGGAGCTCGCGAAGAAAGAGGCCTGGGTAGCTTGCATCGTGTTCCAAGCTTCTGACCATACTGCATTTAGTGGTTAAGGTTTGGGGTTTGGGATGTATGCTATCCAACATTTCACATTGTGGTGTTTTTTCGGTGTTTTGAGCATTTGTCTGCATTGCTCGTGAAGTAGAAGAGGGGCCTCAACAAAGTTCTGTTTTGGACGGACTACAGGCATGGGCTCATGTTTCGTGTCCAAGATTCCTGTTCCCTGCGGTTCTAGGATCGTAGGCAAAGCTGTCTGCGCTAGATGGGTTTAGAGTGTAGAATTGACATCCCAAAGCCCAAGAGGTGAACAGCTGTGCAGGGATCACTATTACCCAAAGGGTCCTAAGTACCTATATAGTCTAAGTTCCCCAGTAGTACCCTTTTGCCCTTTTTCTTTTTGGGTTCTTATATCAAAAACAAATAGGGGGAAAAAGGGTACCCTTATTATTAGGGTAGTAGACTGTAGGGTTTATATATTTTGAATTAGTATGATGGTTTGGGGAAGTATCCCCCACAACAGTACCTAGGACCCTTTGTGTTGGTTTAGGGAAACTTGAAGCCCGAAGCCCCAAATCCTCAACTTGCTCTGAACCCTACGCCAGAAGCCTAAACCCGGAAGGCCTAAAAGTCTCAAGCCGCATGTCGTACACGAAGAAGGTAAATCCCTCAAGCTTTCCATGCGCTGTTCTGCTTGTGAAGCCGAAGCATATGACCCTTGTCCTGGATTTGTTGCGAATAATTAATTTAAGTACCGCCATTTGATACAAGTGGCAAGGGCAGTCTACATCGACACTCATCATTGTCACGGAACATGCCGCTGTGCCACAAAGTACGCTACACATGCCATCAGTCCGCGACGAGTTCGAGCATCCTAGATTCAGGTGCCAGCCTAAAACTCAAAACCCCAAACCTTCCATCCTGTCTTAAGCCCTGAACCCCTAAATCCATGATTTGTCTCCAGCCTGATGCCCCGTCCATCGTCGGGCTCCGCATCGTGAAGGGCGCCAAAGGAGATGGCGTGGCACCGACTGGGTTGAGGGTTCAGGGTTTGAGAGGGGACTGGGGACCTGAACCGGAAGACGTCTGCCCCAAAGCGTCCAAACCGTGAACGGTAAGCCGGGGGCGACAGGCGGGCAGAGGGGACGGTGGGCTTGGGTTGCTGAGGGACCGTGCTTGCAGTTATGTTTCGATCCGGTGGGGCTGATGTAGCCCCAGACCCGTAATCTGGACTTTTTGGCTTTTTGGAGGGATTCTAGGGACCCTTACGGGTACATGTCGGGTATATGGCGTAGATGGTATACATCCCAGGACTAAGGGACCATACTAAGCTGAAGTTCAAACGAGAGGGATGGAGGAATATGTGGCCCCCTTAACACACCCATCAGGATAGGCATCTTTCGGATGAGAGCCTACCCAAAGAGCGCGACATATAGCCTTAGGGGCCTTAATAGTTAGAATAGGTTGTTGGGGCCCAGTATACTATACTTATAACAAGGAATACCCAAAGTCGTATTGGTAAGTATTTATAGGCCCGTATATTATAGCCTTGGCGGTTCGCTTCAACGCAAAGCCTCGGGCCACAAACACATCGACCTAATCCCTCAACTACCCGACTATATCAAACCCTCAACACTGAACCCTAAATGGCATTTAGGATTTTGAAGCAATCGTTAGCATTGAGAACCCCGAGACTTGGTTGACTGGGTCCCCGACAGAGTACGTCCCTTGGATAAGAAGGACGCACTAGACCACTAAATAATCCTAAACCCCACTGCAAGAACTACACCAATCCCTTTGTACACCCTTTACCCCCCCCCCCCATCCTAACCCCCAAAACCATGCAAACCTTAAAGCCTTCGAACACTCCAAGAATTCAAAAACTTAGTACCTGTTTTGAGGTCTAATGTCTATATACTATAACTAGTACCTACTTTGGGCTATGTGGAGCCCCTATGGAAAGCTGTGCAAGCTCTGAATCTTGTCGTGGCCAGGATGCCAGCGCCCGCGGCGGGGCCGGAAGGAAGCGCATTGGGAATACCCGAGACCCTACCTATAATCTCCATTGTAGTTCCTTGTTGAGTTTAAATTGTAGGATACTAAACAGAAAAGTAGTTAGAGACTACAGGGTAAAGCCGCAACCTCACAAGTTCTAAACACACTTCAGCCGAAACACTGCAAACCAACAGCCCACGACTGGACAGTGGTGTTTTCGGGTTTAAGCCGCGTCTTTATACGGTCTAATCTATGCCCCCGAGCACCGTTCGAATTATTAAGGCCCTATATCATACCCTACAAGTAAGAGCCTATAAACCATTTACAACCCCAGACCCTATAAACCATTTGCAGCCGTTGAACGAAAAAGTGTATGCGCGGGTGGCTTCGATCGGACAGGCGGCTTCGATCGGGTAGGCTAGGCTTGAGATCCCGTAATGGTACTATGGGGTTCTATAACAGGGTTCCCTGTAAGATCCCTTAAGGTTACCATGGGGTTCTATAATAGAGTTCCCTTTAGGGGTTCCTCTAGAGGAACTGCCCTCAAGGCTTTGTGGGTTTCGAGGTTTCTGATATCGAAAAGTACCTGGCTGCCGATGCACCACCCCTATAGCTTCAGGAATGGGGCATTGGGAGGCCCTAAACCCTAAACCCTAAGAGCCTATAAGCCCCAAAAAAAACCTAGATTAGGGCCCAACCCCAAGCCATGATCCGTTCTGTAGGGCTTAAGGTTTATAGGTGTTTTAGGGGAGTTATGGGTAAGGTAGCCTGGGGCGATTAATTGTCAGCACCGCTTGAATGGCGGCACAGGGAGGGCTCCCAGCTGGTGCCTCCGCGGAGCTCCGCGGGACCTGGTGGCCCTCCCTTTGGGGACCTGGCGGACCTACACCCTCCCCCGTCCGCGGTTTGGTGCGTGCTACCATTGCGGCGTGCAGGCGCCTTGGAGAACTTCCTGCCAATCGCTCTACCGCACGATTCTACGTAGGTTCGTAGAAACGAGGGGTAGAAGAGGCTGATTTCTCAGCCCACCGACTCGTTGTTTTGCCATATTTTTATCGCGAGGTGCAAAATGCAGCGTTCTGGCATCAGGTTTCTGATTGGATCCGAGATCCAGTCTGACCAGACTCGATCAAGTAGGTATATGTCAACACTTAAATCGTTGTTGTAAAGCTTGAGTAGAAACCAGACCGTGGATTGCACGACTTTGTTGGAGAGCCGATTTTGAGCCCAAATCCTGCCCTGAACCCTGAATCCTAAATTAAAGCCTAAGACGGTTTAGGGTTTAGGGCTAAGATTCAAACCGCCAAAAACTCTCGCCGCCAACAAGAAGAACCACCCATAACTTCCAAGATCCCTTCACAAAGACATCCCAGAGCTTCAAACAGTCTCTGCAGCACGGCTAAGGACGTCAGAGGTATAGGTTTTAGGGTTTAGCGATTTGCGTTTTAGGGTTTAGGGTCTTGATTTCGGAGTGAGAAGTTTGGGGCTTAGGATTTAATGTTTAGGGTTTAGAATGTAACCAGTATGTACTATTTCTGCATTAGGGTTCCTGAATATGAGCTGTGGGCTGGTATAGTGCCCTACTCGAACTGTTACGTGCTGCTGAAGGCCCCTGCCCCTATCATAGACTCCTCTACCATGCGCCAGACCCACAAAACTTGTGCCTTCAATAGGGAAAAGCCGTATGGGATTTTGCACTTTGGAAATACAATGATCTGAAAACAATCTCTACACCACCGTCTTTGAATACCCCGATGACAGCTATCTAGTGCTACAGACCGATACAATCAACCCTTGTGCAACAGTATGATGATTACCACTTCCGTATGCCATGGAGGAAGCTCGGCTATGCAAACTCACCCGCGGTGGCGAATGCCAATAAGATGCTCGGATGGCTAAGCCCGACCTGTAGCCCAAAACACCTGCTCTTTTCGGGTTTATGCCCTCAGACCTTACCAACGCCATTAAATTCATGACTTCTGGTGACAAGTCCTCTCTGGCAGCGGGTCTAGACCCGAAACCCGGAACCTGAACTTCACATCCGAATACCGCAAATCGAAAATCCTATATTGCACACTTTCTGCAAGCACACCGCCCGAAGTCCGAAGCCGTGTTGTTTGAAGAGCTTGGCGAAGTCTCACCCTAAACCCTAAACTCCCTAAACCCCCCCTAAACTTACCCTAGACCCTAAACCCCTAAATCCTACACCCAGCGAGCCCACGGTCTCCCCTTAAAAAGGGCTTAAAGACCTGCACCGGGGGGCCCACCCGGGGTTCGACGCGACCCTGTCCCAAAGCCGGGTAAACGGTTTAGGAGTTTAGGGCTTGAGCTATCGTAACTTACACAGCGTTGTCCCGCCATACCAAAAGACTAACTTGAATGGTGTTTCAGGGCTTATAGGGTTCAAATGCTTCAAATGATCCAACGCGATAAGGAAAGCCTGTCAAGGCCGCGATATGCAACAGAAAGCCTCAAGATCACGCCGAGAAATCATTTGAAGGTGATGTTCCGACATTGGGCATAGGTTTAAACACTTTCGCTGTACGTGTTACTGTGTTTTCGGTCCCTAACAACTCTAACCCCACGTCCATAAGGACTCATAGTCTCACGAGGCTGCTGGGCTATTTGGAGCCTTAGGGCAAGCACTGACACTAAACCTCGAACCCTCTAAACCCTAAACCCTCAAACCACTAAACCCTAAACCCTCAAACCCCTAAACCCTAAACCCCGAAACCCCTAAACCCTAAAGCCGAAGTGTCTCAGGAACTGCGGCTACGGTGGCTCTTCTAGCTCCCATCCGGAGGCATCCCAGAGTTCAGAATGCAGGGCTTCAGTCTACCTGAAAGGGTGTGCGGTTTAGGGCTTCGGATCCAGGGATGCGGGTTTAGGATTTAGGGGTTTAGGGTTTAGGGTTTAGGGGTTTAGGGGTGTAGGGGTTTAGGGGTTTAGGGGTGTAGGGGTTTAGGGGTTTAGGGGTTTAGGGGTTTAGGGGTTTAGGGGTCTAGGGGTTAGGGGTTTAGGGTTCAGGGCTCCTTTATCATGACGTCCTTTATATAAGTCTCGATCAAGGTAGGTATTCGGGGTTAGGTTAAAGCATATACTACTACAAATTTCATTAACAGTGACAACGACCATAATCGTAATGGTAAGAACAACCATGGTAAGAACAAGAATAACAAGAAGACTGCTGGTAATATGCATACTTGGAGTTATGACCAGTTCTATTCCTACTACTCCGTACTTCTTGAACTAGTTCATCCATTATTGAACTGACTCCTGTTGTTTGATTTTGAAACGGAATGCCGTCCAAACAAGATGGATATTCGGCTACATATTCCGGCAGATGTTCTTTATCTTTTCGCTCTGAATCAACTAGATTTTTCACAGATGAGACTTTCGTCCGCGTCAAAACCAAGCGCTCAGAGGCGCGCGTGCTTCGATCTTTCGTCGCCACAAGCGATCAGATCAAAATGAGCCATGGGCTACCTCAAGGCTCCGCTGCCAGCATGACCTGAGACATATTAAATGGGTTCCTTTAAAGGGATCTATAAGGGTACCCCCTAAGGGGTTCCTTTAAGGGATGTATAGGGTTTAGGGTTTAGAGTTGAGGATATAAATCCTACATTACCATTACCCATAATAAGGAAAATACCATAATTCCCACAGTTTAGGGTCCGTAAGGTAGTGCAGGATTTATGTCATCAACCGTAAAATATAATTCAAGACATCGTATCGTATATAGTTCAGTCAAGTACAGTATATAGTATACAGTAGACAGTATATAGTATGTAGTATATAGTATATAGTATATGACCTGAGGCTTACCAACAGGGTTACCCAGAAAGTCTACTAGAATTCACGGGTAAGGATGAGGGCTTTACTATGAGGCTTACGATTCGGGTTTCGGTTTTGAGGGTGAAGGGCTCAAGGTGTACTTGGAGGTTCATGGGTAGTTATAAGTAGGGTTATAAGTAAGGCAACTCTACTTATAACTCATATTAAGGGACTTATAACCCCACTTATAACTACCCATGCACCTCCAAGTAGTAGCGTTGAGGTTTACTCGTTGGAGGGTGTAGGGTTGGGGCTGCATGTTCGTGGGACACAGTTTTACGCTTAAGGCAGCAGGTGGGATAGGTTCAGTATTGGGGGTTTGTGGGTGTAGAGTAGAAGCCCTGAAAGTTGGAACATCAATATCCTCATGCTCAGGGGATCCTAGCACCAATCCTCCTCAACCCATGTTCCAACTTTCTGGGGTTCACTGTAGAGTTAGGGGGCCAAGGTTTAGGGCGTTTAGGGCTTGTGGGCTTAGGGTGAGATGTAGGGTTCGTTTGGGAGTTTTCGAAACTTAATTATTTTGGGGTCCTAGGGTTCCTTTAAGGGTTCTATAGGTGATCTGCAAGGGCTTAGGGTTAGGGGTACCTTATTTTGGGGTCCTTATAATAAGGATCCTACAATTTAGGGTCTATATCAGGGTCCCCAATTTTCGGAAACTCCCATTTGGCTTGACGGCTTCACATTGTTCACTGTTCGACAAAACGGAAAGCACCCCTACAGGCAGTCCAAATGCTACGGCTAGAGGAAGTCTCCATCCAAGTGTGTTGGTTTCTGACATATTACCTCCCAAAACCGCAAACTTTAAACCCCCACACCGTGACACCACTAAAACCCTAAAACCCTAAGCCCCAAAACCCCAAACCCGAAACTCTGAACCGTTTCGACTACCCAACGACGTAAGCTGTTGCACCCGCGGAGACTTTAACCTCAGTGAGCCGTTTCCGAGGAACCCCAGAACTCGAAATCCCCTAGCGCTAAGGTTTAGGGTTTAGGAGCTAGGGTTCAGGGTTAAGGGCTTAGGGTTTAGGGCTTAGGGGTTTCGGGTTTAGGGTTTACGGGGTCTTATGGTATAGTGTTTAGGGGTTAGGGTTTTGGGCTTAGGGTTCTCGTGGTCTGGATTTTGGAATATGATAAGACAAACCCCCTGTATAGCCCCAACATAGGTTTTAGGGTTTAGGGTTAAAGAAAATGGGTTCAGGGTTTGAGGTTTAGGGCTGTATACAACCTTGACCTTCGCCGTAGATTAAGTCCTGAACCACAAAGCCTCTCCCCCCAAAGAAAGGGCTAGGGTTAGTGTAGGGGCCTTAATGCTTAGACTAGGGCTCCGGGGCTTTTTTTGGGTTAGAGGATAATCTTGGGAATTCTTTACACTTCTACTTCCTCAGGAGCGCAACCCTAATCTTGAACCGTATCCCACGAGAAAGGAAGGCCCCGAAACCGCTGAACCATCAAGGAGCAACCCTACTTACATACCACAAGAAAGGAAAACCCTAAACCCTAAACCCAAACCGTGGAAAGCCCAGACCTGAGCAACCTCAAGCCAAAGCGACCATAAGCAAAAATTAAGAGAGGGATCTCCCATATAAACTTCCTCATACGGAAGCCCGGTAAGGTAGGGATATCCCTGTAAAATGCTTATGGTTATGTCCTTTCTGGGCCCCTAAAACCTCACAACCCGAGAGAAAGCTAAGCGGCGTAGGGAGTCGGTGCCGCCTGCGGTGCAGAGCCGTCCTTCGACTCCTGCATTGCGAGAGCCTAATACACTTGTTTATACGGTTTAGGGTCGAGGATTTGTTAAGTGCGGTGCCCCTTTCTCCAAAGATCCAGGCGCTCCCTAAAGATCACACTCAGCTTCAACATACTGAAGAAGCCAACGGAGGGTTTAGGCTTCAGGGTCCCTGCAAAACCTACACTTTTAGTAGATGACAGCATACAGACAGAGGACAGACAGAGGCGACAACCTAGAATAGAAAGGGTTGGCCCTGTAGGGATCAGGTAGACCGTGAGTTCTACGTGGCTTCATGTGGGTGATTGTCAAAATTATGGTCCCTTTTTGGGTACCCTAAATAGTAGGTGCCGTAATATAAATAGGGACCCAAAAAGGGACCATAATTTTGACAACCACCATGTATCTTCCTTCATTAAGCGGTCCTTTGGCTCTCGGAGAGTAGAAGGCCGTCAAGTCCGGAACCGGCTGTGTAAGTCTCAGGCGCTTCTTCACCCCCTACAGTAGAAGCCAGAAAGTTGGAACATCATTATCCTCATGCCCTTAAGGTAAAGTATAAGAGATCCTAGCACTAATCCTCCTAAAGCTATGTTCCAGCTTTCTGGCTTCTACTGTAAACCCTAATTCCCCATAACATCCATGTCCCAGAATCGCTTAACGAAAGCTCTAATCCTTAGCGAAACCATGTTTACAAGCACCACAAGTAAAAACATGCAGACCCGGCCAAACCAAAGATTCCTGAAACCCCTAAACCGTCATCCTAAAGACCTAAAATAGGAGCCTAAGCGATCTGAACAAGCTACTTTGTGGTATACCAACTATAGTAAGCAACCCTATGCAATAGTATGAGTTTTCTTCAGTCAAGCCACATTCTCCCTAAACTCCAAGCCCCAAACCCTAAACCCCAAAACCCTAAACCCTAAACCCCTGAAACCCTAAACCCTAAAACCCAGAAACCCAAACCCACAAAACCCTAAACCCCCAAACCCCAAAACCCTAAAACCAACCCTGGCCTCCTCCTTGGCCTCCGGAAGCTCGCGGGCAAAGGCTTCCTTACCTGGGTTCTTGTGAAAGGAGTCATTTTCAGGGTTTACTTGGAGGTTATGGGTAGTCATAAGGGTTCCTTTAAGGGTCCCTTTAAAGGGATCTATAGGGATTCCATAAGGGTATAGGGTTTACGGCCTACTTGGAGGTTCATGGGTAGTTATAAGTGGGGTTGTAAGTCCCCCTAATATGGGTTACAAGTACAGTTACCCTACTTATGATCCTACTTATAACTACCCATGAACCTCCAAGTAGGGTTGAGGGGTTAGAAGTTAGGACTTAGGGTCTAGGGGTTAGAATTTAGCGCTTAGGGTTTAGGGGTTTAGGGTTTAGGGCGTTAGGGGTTTAGATTTTACGGTTTAGGGTTTAGGCTTCAGTATATTCCTTATCCTACTTCTCGGGTATCCTGGGGAACTAACAGTTAAGTTTGTACATTGGGATTAGATTGGGAATATTGTACCCATGTACCCAAAAAAAGGGGAAACCTTAGTATTTACGAAAGATTTACGAAAGATCCCCACAATATTATGATAGCTCAAATTAAGTTCCTTAACCCCAAACCCTCGCAGAATAATTTTGGAACCCTCAGAGCCCGTCTATAACCCTCATAAAACCCTCATAGAACCCTTATAGGAACTCTTTAAAGAAGCCTTTAAGGATCCCTTTAATAGGGTTTAGGGTTCAGGGTTTAGGGGTTTAGGGTTTAGGGTAGATCCCTTTCAGGAACCCTCATAGAACCCAGGCTTTGATAAGAACCCAGTTACCACGGGCATAGAGCGCGTAGACTGCTCCAAAGGCGGCAGTGGCGAAGCCCAGGTAGAACCAGAACCTTGGGCTCAGGGTTTTAGGTGTTGAGGGTTAAGGGTTTAGGGTCTAAGGTTTAGGGGTTTTCGGTTTAGGGACTTAGGGCTTAGGGTTTAAGGTGTTACGGGATCAGGCTTCCGGGTTTAAGATTTAGGATGTAGGATTGCTATGTGACTATGTGTATGTCCGTGCTTGGGGCTACTTGGCTCTGCTTGGAGGTTCATGGGTACTTGTAAGCTACCCTACTTATAACCCCTTATAACTACCCCTAAACCCTACGGAACCCTTAAAGGAACCCTTACAAGGACCCCATAAGCCCACTTATAACTACCCATGACCCTCCAAGTGAGGATCTTGGGATTATGGGGTTAAGGCCCGGGATTTGCAGAGACGCCGAAGCGAGAGGCTGCCGAGGGTGTAGGGTCTAAGGTTTGGGCCGGTTTGGGGCTGGGCTTCAGGGTCCAAGGTTTTAAGGTTTGGGGGTTTAGGCTTCAGGGTTTAGGGTTTAAGGTTTAGGGTTCAGGGCTTAAGGTTTGGGGTTTAGAGTTTACGGTAGAAAAGTTGGGTTCAGACTTTAGGGCTTAGAGTTCGGAAATGTTCTCCAAAACATAGGAAGGATCGTTCCTTAGTCAGGAAGCTTTGCTAGAGATGAAGTCTTAACCAAGGGCACTTCAAGTCACTACCCTAAACCCTAAACCCCTAACCCCTAAACCCTCAACCCTAAAACCCCAAACCCTAAACAAAATTTATGAGAAACATCGCCGTCTCTGCGGTTTTTTACAATAACCCTCAACCCTACAAGAAAAGATCGCAAGATGTTTGGACTCACATAAAAGGAGCCCTAATGAAGATTCAGGGTTTCTTAATCAGGTTCATTGCTGCAACGGGCCTTAATAATTTGAATAGGGTTTTGGGGCCCACTATACTACAATTATAATAAGGAACCCCCAAAATAGTAGGGGTAATTGTTTAAGCCCCTATACTACGCACTCTGTTGTCCAGTCCTATGCTTAAGGAAGGTCACCCTTCGACCTCCGCCACTGGAAAGCCGAACATCCCAAGTCTTGCGCTTTACTTTAGGCTCTGGCGCTTGAGCTTCAGAGTCTTGGGTTTTAGTTTGGGCTTCGGGGGCATAGGATTTTGAGTCTGGGGTGTGTTGTTGTTGTTGTTGCTGTTGTTGTTGTGGTCAAACCCTTCTCCGGTCTGCAAAAGGGGTTTACGGAGGTTTTGGAATGCAAGCCGGCGGCATGTTGAAGGAGTGATAGGTCAGACCGTCCTGGCATCGCGACCAGAAAGAAGGATTGTTGAGGGCTTTCACCCAATCATGACGTTGTATGACACTACGCCTCAACTGTGACGAACTGTACATCGCGGCGAAAGAAAATGCATGCACCACACTGCATCACAGGGCACAGGATTGCAACATTCCATCTATCAACATTGTTTCCGTACTTGGCTTACAACTGCTATCGACCCTGTCGTTTGTTCACATGTTTCGTCTCTATGCATGTCTACATGCAGCGTATTATGCCCCCCTGATAGAGGGGGAGAGAGAGAGAGAGAGGGGAGTGCGAGTGCGAGTGCGAGTGCGAGTGCGAGTGGAGTGGAGCGTCACGGAGGGGAGGTGAGTGAGTGAGTGAGGGCGTGCGTGTGTGGGTGGGTGGGTGGGTGGGTGGGTGAGTGAGTGAGTGGGCGAGTGAGGGAGTGTGTTGTATACCTCCGAAGCCCTGAAAGCCTAACTTCGAAGACAAACTACTATTCGAAACCCTCAACTCTAACACCTCTACCACCTCTCCTGGCAAACTGCTTATCTTATTTCTTCTCATGCTCGAACAGGGCTTGCAGCTGCAGTGTGCTTTTAAATCTCTACCCTAAACCTCCAAACATCTAAACCCCTAAACTCTGAGCACCTACACCCCTAAATCCTAAACCCTAGCCCCTAAACCCCTAGACGCCTAAACCCTACTACCACCCTCTCTTGGAACCTTAAACCCCTAAACTCCCTAAGCCCTACTACCACCTAGCCCTACTCCCTCTCCTGGAACATGGTGTGGGGTAGCCCCATTAGAGATCCCTTGTGGCCCTCTCAAGAAGCCTTACAGGAACCCCTATACTACCCTTTAAAGGAGCCCCCCCAAACCCCGAAACCTCTCCTGGAACATCCTAAACCCTAAACCCTATAGATCCCTTATGGATCCCTTTAAAGGAACCACAAAAGATCCCTTTAAGGAACCCTAAACCCCCGAAACCTCTCCTGTAGATCCCTTATGGATCCCTTTCAAGGAACCCCTATAGATCCCTCTAAGGAACCCTAAACCCCCGAAACCTCTCCTGGAACATGGTGTCGGGTCCGTTCCAGCCGCAAAGGAAACCAACGAGCCAGAACGCGGCCGCCGCGATCACGAAGAAGGCGCCAATCGAGACCTGGGCTCAAAGGCTTACAGGTTTAAGGGTTGAGGGTTTAGGGTTTAGGGGTCTGGGGGTTTAGGGATTTAGGGGTTTAGGGTTTAGGGGTTTAGAATCGGCTTATAGGGCTTATGGGGTCTATAGGGGCTTTTAGGGTTTATTATGGGGTTTATAGGCCTGTAGGGTTAATAGAGTTGTTAAGGTCTATAGAGCTTTTAGGGTTTATAGGGCTTATAGGGTCTATAGGGTTTTTAGGTTTAGAAGCTCTACAGGGTTTTTGGGGTTTATAGGGCTTATAGGGTTTAGGGTTTGTTAAGCTTTAAATAGAGTTGTTTAGGAATTATACTTTAGAGTTTGCGAATTTTCTTTAGAGTTTAGGACTTATAAGTTCGAGTTTTGGTGTTTCAAACTTTGGAGTTTTTGGAAAGGGTCTAGGGTCACCCCAAACCCTCTCAACTATAACCCTCAAGTTTTTCGTGGGTCTTTTGTCGCCGAGGGCACCATCGACTCTCCACACTTGCAGCCGCACTCCTCGGAAACGCCTCAGGCTGCTACTGTATCCAGCGTAAGGCTCATTACCTCAATATCCCTTAATTAAAGGAATATACCCCTAAGGGGATCTATAAGGGCTCCATAGTGGAATTAAGGAAATTGAGGGTTTTAAAATTGGACCTTAAGGGACTATTCCCCCATTCCCTACTAAGAACCAGAGGGTCTCTCTTGAACCCAAGTACTCCAATATCCCTCAATTAAGGAATATACCTTAAACCATATTAGGGATCCTACCATAATTTAAGGTGCATCCCTTACTTAAGGGATAATCATCTTGGAGTCTCTGGGTTGGGGTTTTAAAGTAGGGCCTTGAATGCTCTCAGGGCCTGTATTGCTTTTTCGGTTTACGGTTCAGGTCAGGCGTTTGGGGTTTAGGGCCATCTGTGCGTCTCAAATGGAGATGCTTAAGTTTTTTCAATCCAGAATCCAGGCAGTTCGCAGACTAGCACTTTTGGCGGAGAACAAAGAACCCTAAGGAATGACTTTGGTAATCGTTTCGACACCTTTTGTACGACTATCTTCCTGCTGGAGATACCCCTCACCGAAAATAAAAACACCAAGCTAAATCCCTAAACTCCAAATCCTAAACCCTGAACCCTCAACCGTGAACCTTAAACCCATCCTGAACCCTCAAAACTCTAAACCCTACATCCCCGGGTTTAGGAGTCTGGGGTTTAAGGTTAGGGGTCCAGGAGGGGTTTGGGGTTTAGGGTTAATTTAGGGCTTAGGGACCATAAACCCCTATGTAATGCTTGCGCCCCATACAAGACCCTAAACCCTATAAACCCTAAACCCTAATAACCCTAAACCCTAAACCCGAAACCCTAAACCCTAAACCCCAAATAACCCTAAACCCTAAACCCTAATCACCCTAAACCCTGACCCTTGTAGAACCCTTGAAGGCAAACCCCACCCCTCACGACATCTTCGGGCTCAGAGCTCCCGGAGAGGGTTGGGTCTATAAGGGCTACTATAAGGGTACTTCAGAATGAGAACAAGGTTCCTTTAAAGGGGTCTATAAGGGCTACGATAAGGGGTCTATAAAGGTACTATACTGTAGGGGCCTTAATAATTAGAATTGGGTTCCTTTCGGTCAAGTTGCAGTCCTTTGGGCAGCAGCAGTCTCCGCACGTGACAGGCATGGTCGGAAGCTCGTGTCGGGGGAGCGAAAGTAGGATGCTATGCGACAGCCTTAAGCTGAGCCGATATGCGCTCAGAGGGCTGCGAAGTTGCACTAAACTGAAAGCCTTGGCTGCAAGGTGCCTCGTATGAGGGTTTAGGGTTTAGGGTTTAGGGTTTAGGGGTAGGACCCACACTCGTAAGCTTCGAAGCAGTTGCTAGAACACTAACCATCATCACCATGCGAATCCATTCGCTTCACGGATGCTTTAAAGAGAGGTGGGACCTGTTCACGAATGCAACACGTTCAAATGGTGCAAGAGTATCAGCCGGCGATTAAACAAAACACAACACCCAACAACCGCACCTGTCCTAAACCCTAAGCTTTAAACCCGCCGCGTGCTCGCACTCTTTCTCTCTCTTTGGATGCTGCTGAGGCGGCATTGCATCCAGTCTTTGGGATGCTATCAGCGACGGGAAAAGAAGACATGAAGTCTTTGCCTATGCAGGAGCAGATGCCGCACTAGGACTACTCCTACTTCTGCGGCTGCAGTTCCTCCTCCTACTACTACTGCTTCTACTGCTACTTCTACTTCTACTTCTAATGCTTCTGCTACTGCTTCTGCTACTGCTACTTCTACTCGCACTCGTACTACTCGTACTACTCGTACTACTCGTACTACTACTACTACTACTACTACTACTACTACTACTACTACTACTACTACGACTACGACCACCTCCACTGCCGCTACCACGGCCACTGCCGCTACCACTATCGACCACTACCACTACCACTACCGCTACCGACCACTACGGCTACCGCTGCAACTACCACGACCGCCGCCAACGCTACCGCTATCACTACCACTACCACTACTACTTCGGCCCACCACCGCCACAGCTACCACTACCAACGGCAATGCCATTGCGCCAGCACTTTAGATCTGCTACCGCTGCCACACTACCCACCGATAATCTCAAACACCTTGACCTGCTGTTATGGTTTAAAGTGCTTGATGTCTTGCCAGTGTCTTGCTTGTCCCTCCTCCCGTCTTGCGGGGCCATCAACAATAGTCCGACGAGGATGCCAGAAACACTCCAGTCCTTGCATCATCTGGGTTAATGGTTTATAATCGGGTTTGAGGTTTAGGGTTTAAGGTCTATAGTAGGCTTTAAGGTTTATGGTTTAGGGTTTATAATAGGGCTTAGGGTGAGGGTTCTAGATTCACGTCGTAATGTAGAAGGGCCCCCAAACTGGTGATGTGAAGTCTCCTGAGGCTAGGAACCATGGATTCCTTGGATCATAGGGACCCTTAGGGGGGTAGGGGGGAGGGAGGTAGGGGGCCTCAATACCTAATAAGGACTTAACAAGGCCTATTTAAGGAAGTATAGTCCCCTACCCCTCCCCCTACCCCCCCTAAGGGTCCAGGTTCAAGCTTCGGGACTAAATTCGGCTCATGGTTTTAAGGTTTCGGAGCTTTTGGGGTTTTGGAGGCTTTTGGGGTTTAGGATTTCGGAGCTTTAGGGTTTAGGGTTTAGGAGCTTACACTTTAGAGTTAGGACCCTGACTACTTCTCAAGCAGGAGGTATATACAAGTAAGTTCTGTGGAGAAGAGATAAAATTTGTTGTTCCTGGCATCACGGCTGAAGTGGTTGGGCTTCCCAACTGCCTCCAAATGCGACCCCCCGAAAAAAAAAAAAAAGACACACCCTGTGGCCTGAGCACACAGAAAGTCTACACCTTCAACTCAACACCCTGAACCCGAAACGTCCGGACGGGCGACATGCTGTTCTCGCCCTCCAGACGGCGAGGCGCTTGCGGCGAAGGGCCCAGCGGTCGTAGAGCAGGTAAAGACTGAGGCACACAAAGGCGTGGTGTAATAGAGGGGCCTTCATAGTGAAGTATTCAAGCCCCTAAAGTAGAGACAACAGAGCGCCATGGTAAAAACTGAACCCTAGACCCTAGATGTAACCCTAAGGCCCATGACCCCTCAACCCGAACACCCCAAAACCCCATGCTGCACTTTGACTTGAAGCTTTGCAATCAAAGCTCAAGCCCTCAGTACCCTGACTAGGTAACCCGCTAACCCCTTTAATGTTTTGGTAGCCTATTGTTCAGGTATATTCCAGAGATCCGACATGAATGGGCATAAGGGTACTACCGGTGAACCTAGCTACGTGCTAACCTCCCAGCCCTCATTCGTAAGCTCTATCGCCTGAGCGTTTGGGAAAGGAACGGAGGGGGTGGATTTCTTGTGCTTAAACATAGCAGTCGTACCGTAACTGCCAAACCGTCAACACAGTTTTGTGGCTGCGGGTGTATTGCTTTGAGCTTTAAAGTTTACAGAACCCTTCACTAATCAAAACAAGAGCATGTAGGGTATGGTTTATATTACTAGTATCCCCATAATAATACCCAAAATATACACTCACCAATATTAAGAAGGAGGCCTATCTACACTCACCAACACGGTAATATAAACCCTACTGCATGTCGCTGTACTCCGTGCAAGCCCGGCTGCACAGGGTCCGGCCCTAACGAACGAAGCAAAGTCTCGTCCGGCCTGGCTTGATTTAAGATTCGGGGCTGCAATAAAGGGGCCTGAAAATCATTAAATAGGGCCTTGAGATATATTCTACTATAATGATCATAAGGAGCCCAAAAATCGTGTTGGGAATTAGTTACGCCCCTACATTAGGGTTCAGAAAGCCGAAGGTCGGGGAACTTGGGAAAGTCGCCCCAATTCCTTTAGGGGTTTGGGGTGCAGAGTTTAGAGTCTACTTGGAGGTTTGGGGTGCAGGGTTTAGAGTCTACTTGGAGGTTCATGGGTAGTATGCTTATAACCCATATTAAGGGACTTATTTTCCCAGGTATAGCTACCCATGAACCTCCAAGTAGGCCTAAACCCTATACCCTTATCGAATCCCTATAGATCCCTTCAAAGGGACCCTTATTTAGGGTTTAGGGTTCAGGGCCTTTCTTGCTTGGGATTTGGATTCCCGGCCAGATGTGTCCTGGATGGCTCCCCAGGTGCATTCGAGCTGGAACTTCCTGGAGACTCCAACATCCTTAACTAAGGAATATCCCTTAAAGTATAGTAGGATCCCTAATATGATTTTTAATTAAGGAATATCCCTTAAATTATAGTAGGATCCCTATTCTGATTTAGGTAAATTCATATTCCTTGATTAAGGGATATTGGAGTCTCTGGGTTGGGGCTGTGTCTCACTGGGGATACTCAAGCGATTGCTTCGAATGACTTCTGTCTTCCATCCCCCGAAGTCTCAGGGTTGGGAGTTGTGGGGTTCCAGTTTGGCCCTGGTATCTCGGAACGGAAAAAGCTCCGGGGCTCGTTGTCTCCATCAACTCCGACCCTAAAGCCTGCAACATTAAAAAAAACCGAAGCAGCCTAAAAACTGCTGTAGAAAGCCTTGAAACAGCAAAGAAACAGCAGACCCAAGCCCAAAACCCTAAACCTTGAGATTTGAAGACTTTTCGAGAGACCCATCAAACAAAGAACCCATCAACCCAAACCCCGAACCTTGGACCCTTAAAACAAACTCCCTCGACAATGCCATCAGCAAAAAACTAGGCCGTAAACCCTACACACAGAACAACAAACCGAAACGAAGCCCTAAACATACCCCAAACCACAAAGACACCTTCCGTGCTGCCAAGGCACAGCAGTCGTCCCTGCCACAGCAGCCTGGGATCTCAAAAGTAGCAACTGCGAAATACGGGGTTGTGCTTCAGCGTTTATGGTTTTCAGGGTAAAAAGGATTGTGCTTCTGCTCCTGAACAGATCCTCAAAGGAAACATGAACACCCAAAACGTAACAACAATACGTACTTAACAACATTCAACACAAAACATAAGAGAAAACTCAAGAAAGCAATATACGTAAGTGGTCGCAGCAGGATCGCAAGAAGTCTAGCACCCTAAACTCTAAACCCTACATCACAAACCCGGGTCCCAGCAACAAGAAGCTCGCAGGAAATTCAAGAACCTAGCATAAGTGGTTGTAAACCAGACACGAGCAAGTCCAGCACCCCAAACACTGAACCCTAAATGGGAGTTTCCGAAAATAGGGGGACCTCCTAATCTAGCACCCTAAATAGTAGGATCCTGAAAAATGACCTCAAAATATGGTACCCCGAATTTTCGGAAACTCCCAAATATCAAATCCAGGTCCCAGCAACTCCAGGGAAACGATGGGCACGTCTCGTCGGACCTCCAACTTAGAGGCGGTGGCTGAGTACCCTAGCCCAGAAAAGCTGAACCTTGTTTGGGCTTAGGGCTTAGGCTTTAAGGTCGAGGCTTTAGGATTCAGGGTTTAGGGTTTAGGGTAGGATTATATGAATTGTATGAACCCAAAAGGCGAAAGAAAGCCTACCTACTCAGCTACTAAGTCAGCGAGTCGATGAGTGGAGAGAAGCCAGGGCTGTTGGGCTCTGCTTGCGCTTCTAGACGCAAGAGTAACCTAGGAATAAAAAGGGTGCCCTTTTTGGAGTTAAAGGGGGTTATAAGAGAACCTAAACGGTAAAAAAGGAAATAAGGGCCTGCTCTGCGTCCTAAGCTTAGGATTTAGAGTTTGGGACGTAGTCTTCTAGAGTTTTGGGTTTGGGGCTCAGGGCTTCGGATGTAGATTTTAGGGTTTAGGGTTTACGGTTTGGGGGTTCAGGGCTTCGGATGCAGATTGTAGGGTTTAGGGTTTCGGACGTAGTCTTTTGGGGCTGGGGGTTTGGGGTTTGGGGCTTCGGATGCAGATTTCAGGGTTCAGGGCTTCGGATGCCGAGTTTTTAGGGTTTAGGGTTCGCGCTTTTAGGGTGCCGCGGCCGCGGCGCGTTTCTCTTTTTTTGGGGGAGGCCTGGGTTTGGGGGTTCCTAATGTGGTCCAGCCGGGGTTTAGGAGGGTTTAGCGGTTTAGGGTTTAGGGTTTACAGTCTTTCGACATGAAACCCCTCCTTCGTGGTATAAGAGCTGTCTGGCAGTTTACACGGTTTTGCAAGACCGTAGAGAAGGCCTGGATCAGGCCTTGGGGCCACTGTTAAAATGGCACCCTAAGCCCAAAACCCTAAACCCAAAACCCGAAGCCCTAAACCCTAAACCCTAAACCCTAAACCCGAAGCCCTAAACTCAAAACCCTAAACCCTAAACCCGAAGCCCTAAACTCAAAACCCTAAACCCTAAACCCGAAGCCCTAAACTCAAAACCCTAAACCCTAAACCCGAAGCCCTAAACTCAAAACCCTAAACCCTAAACCCGAAGCCCTAAACTCAAAACCCTAAACCCTAAATCCTATCCTAAGCCCTAAACCCTCAAAAGGCTTGAGGGAGCACTGGGATCCCGGGCTTGGTGTTTAGGGTGGCTCGGGAGTTCCAACAACAAGTGACAGTAGCTTCAACCCTAAACCCCCAAGCGCCAAACGACTCTCAACCCTGAAACATTACCTCTCCATATCAAGAAAAGGCACTTTAGACTGCTTCAGGCGAAGACATTTCGGAGGCTTCGGGGAGAACTCTGCATGTGTCGAGCTAAAACCTTCTCCTCGGGAATGGAACAGCCTCAAACGGCATTGCAGGTCAAGTGTTGAAACGAGGTGTCTTTGCAGTGTTGAAACGAGGTGTCTTTGTAGGAAACATAGCAAACCCAATATAATGCAAAACCCTGGAAGGCAAGATGCTTGTCATAAGAAACCCTTTACGGAGGGACCCGTCATTTCGTGAAATCTCCCACATGTCTGAAGAAGAAGCTGAGAAGCATATCCGAGGTTGCGCAACATCCCTTTCAAATCCTGCATGAAGCTTGCTCTGGATTTGCTTTCTGGCTAAGGGCTTGCAGTAGGGTTTAGGGTTAGGCAGGTTGGGGTTGGTGTGTTTGACTTTCTTGTGCAATCCGACGTGGGGCGTTTCACGAAGGTAAAGGGGGCCCTCAATTAAGGGTCCCTATAGCAAAGGATCATACTTTATTTAAAGTCGATTCTTGAATCCCGTATTTCTGAAGCTCTCGTATCCAGCTCCCGTGATATCCAACTCTCTTTGGTTATTCTCCAGCTGCTATACCAAGTTCAGAGGAGCGTTTCTTGCAGCTGCATACGCAGAACTGTGAAAGGCTACAAGGCCAAAAAATAGGGGCCTTAATAATTAGAATAGGGTTCCTAAACCCTAAACCCTAAACCCTAAACCCTACTATAATTGTAATAAGGAACCCCCAAAATAGTATAGGTAATTATAGCACAAACCCAACGAGAACCAACGACGACCCCGAACCGCGGAGGCCATCCGCCTCCTTTTTGAAGGGTCCCTTTTTGAGGATTTCTGTAAGGGAAATATAGGGATTTAGGGTGTTAAGGGTCCCAAGTTCTATAGTAGAATACGCATCGTTTCCCAGGGGTTTGTAATTTGATTTCGAAACTTTCGCAGTGACAGATCTCTCACCTTTTCTGGGTTGATCTGGGTTTCGGATTTAGGGCCATGATAGCTTAGGATAGCGTGGGTACATCTCGGGACTCCATGAGAAGTCAAAGCAGGCTCACTTCCAAGTACGAGGGATTCGGGCCTGGGGTTAATTCCCACGAGCCTCTTATCACAGAAGTAGGGGTTTAGGGTTCGGGGTCTTCAAGGTTTAAGGGTTCGGAGCAGCCCTTTAAGAACTACGGGCTTGAAGCATGCGGATTTGAAGGTCCTTCACACATGCGTGCGGAACGTCTGCCAGCGCCGGCCTAGACTGATCGTGGCATTTGATTGAATTTTTTTGTCCCAGATCAAGTTCTCAGCACCGCCCCGGAAGACAGCAGCAGCAACAGCAGCAGCGGCAGCAGCAGCTACAGTACTCGTCGTTGTCGCTTCGCTCGTCATAGACAGATCAAGAACATAAAGAAGAAGACAGGCAGCAGTACCAGAAGCAGCAGATATTGTAGTAATCATGCCAGGATCAAGTAGTAGAAGCATCGCTGCTTGTGCCAATTGCATTTCAAGCTGTCGTCGGTTTGGCTTTGTCTACTCGCCTCATATTTGCATGCGTAACACCGAGATTTTTTGGGCTGAGCTTACACGCGGACTCACGCAAACGGAACGGCAAGCGGAATCTAAGCAGCGATTCCTAGAGACCCTGCATGATATAGTGAACCCCAAACTTTTGGAACATGGATTTAGGATGATTAGTAATGATTAGTGCTAGGATTCCAGATACTTTACCCGAGGCATGATATACGACGTCACTGTAAACATCCCTCATCATTTGCGACTGCCAAAACCGACAGGCCAAGTCCAAAAGCCCTGCATGTCAGGTGTACGAGTCCTTCCTATGCACCGTGTTGCTTGCACGAAAGTCTCCGCAACCATCAACTTTCCAAGTCGAGACACCCACTTACGAGATTTCTTATCGGAGAGACCTCTGGCACAGAGCCTCAAACTTTAAACCCTACACCTTAAACCATAACTCTAAACCATAAACCCTTCAAACTTCCCCTAAACTCTAAACCCCTTAACACTAAACCCCGAAACCCTACACCCTTAACCTAGATCATGGTTGGGATAGGATTACAAATTTACATTTTTATTCCTTATTGGCTCCCATAAAAATGTAAAATGTTACCCAACTATGACAAAGAAACCCTAACGGAAAGTATGCTTCCAAGTGCGACCAGATCGACTCGCGAGCCGTTGAGGACGCATCGGCTGCTGAATCAGCTGGCGAATCTGGCCCGATGATTTAGGGTTTGGGGTGTAGTACCCGAGGGTTTGGGGCTTTAGGGTTTTAGGGTTTGGGGCTTTAGGGTTTTAGGGTTTGGGGGTTTTAGGGTTTAGGGTTTAGGGTATTGGGTTTTCTGGTTTAGGGTTTTGATGTAACTTGGAGGGATCGGGGTTCAAGATTTAGGGTTTGTGAAATGGTCGCTACTTTTGCCCCGCGAGAGCTGTTGTCGGTACCGTCACAGCACACGGCACAGTTTTCACGAGAAACAACTCGGAGGTTCATGGGTAGTTATCAGTGGGATTCTAAGCCCCATAATATGGGTTATAATTGTAGTTGCCCTACTTATAACCCCACTTATAACTACCTATGTAAGAGCTACCAGCTACCTTGACCATCAATGCCGGCATGGTTCGCAAAGGAGCTTTGCTCTGAAATTTAACCTCCCCCACATGCCTTTCGTATGTGATATAGGTGCCTTAATAATTACCTATACTAATTTTTTTTGGGGGGGGTTCCTTATGATATTTATAGTATAATAATGGGCCCCAAAACCCTATTCTAATTGTTCAGGCCCCTATATTATACCCTTATAGTAACCCTTATAGAACCCCTTAAAGGAACCCTATTCGAATTATTACGGCCCCTGTAATCGTCCACACTGTCCGAAGACTGGAACATGAGATGCACCGGTTGCTCGGCAACGGCCACGAACTATCGCTGGCCACGCTACTACTGTCATGACGAGCCGGCTGTCTGGTGTCACGTCTGGTAGCCAGGACTTGGAGCCGTGAACCAAAGTCACATTTGTGCCTTCAGCCTTCAGCCACAGTTGTGTGAATCTTGTCAACACTACATCTGGCTGTCCTGACGAGCTCTTCATCCGAAGATCTTTCGCAGGCAGAAACGATTTAAATACATTGCGCGTAAGCTTTTGCTGAAAACTGTTCTACATCACGACCAACTTGTGCTTGTGCAAGCTGTACCTGTGTATGTATATTCGGCGGTTTTGGCATGCCATTTGTGTATGCGTATATATACATATCACATGTATGCTTCCCCCTCCGCGCAAGGATCTACGTTATATTTTAAGCTTGCGGCTTTTCATACCTCCTAGAACCTGAACCCAACCAAAAGCACCTAAAGAGCCCTGGGCTCTTCAATCCCAAAACCCAACAAGCCGATAAGTCTAGAATCCCCAACTCCTGAACTAGGTGTCGATTTCAACAGTCCCCAAAATTATGTACATGTAAGGCTATAAATTACACACTACGGGAAATTAAACATTATCTTAAATCGATACCAAGAACCCGACTAAACCTGGGCATCGGACCATCTCGTGATGATGTTGGGAACAAGACTCAAGAGCGGGTGGCAGGGAGTTTCGGGTTTATACTTTGTTGTCTTGCCTCTGCAATATACCAAGACTTGAACACATGCCCATGCCGCAGCAAGTACGTGTGCAAGCGGGTTCAGTCGGATGAGTTCAAACAGAAAGTAACTCAGATCAATTTGACTTCATGCGGTTTCATTTGCATGACACTTCTGTTGCAGTGGCAGGACAGCCCAACAAAGCATAGATCTTTGCGGGAGAATGTACCGGACATGCATGTTTACATCTGAGAGATGTACATCAATACATACACATATATATGCATATATATATATATATACATGTAAGACCTCTATCTATACACATGTGCACACATGCATATATATATATATATATATACATATATATATAATATAATATAATATAGTATAGTATAGTATAATATAATATAATATAATATATACATATATATATGTATATATCATGTCTATATCTATCTATATCTATAGCTATGACATGTGTGCGCTGCCACGCGGTATTCCACATAGTTCTCCCTCCACCTGCCACAAGGCAACAGCAGCTCTGCGCCCGAAACATGGAACCGTTACTCGAAAATCGTGACCCAAACAACTGAAAGCTCTAGAACATGAAAGCCTGTGAACAGCGGCACCCGCACGCTGAACAGTGTAAAATCACCCACGCTCCAAAATCCCTTGCGCCAAAGTCCTGGACACACAACTTAAAGTTCTAGAGGCCCTGAACTCCCAAACCTAAACCCCTGCATCCTAAACACTCAACCCGTTAAGGCCCTAAACTAAAGTTCTCAACCCTACACTGGCCCTATATACACTCAAGCCCCAATCCCTAAACTCAATCCCCACAAGCCTATCCCTCACTTCTCAAAAACCTCAACCCTCATGTATACATCTATTTAAAGCCCGAAAATAAAGTTCTCAAACCCTACACCCAAGCCCTCTCAAAACCTATCCCTCACTTCTCCCTGAACCCTAAACCCTAAACCCTAAACCCCAAACCCTAAACCCTCAACCCTAAACCTCAAAGACGAACCGCTCTGGTACCCGTCGGCCTGCTTGCCGAGGGCAGGCCTGACAAGCTTGAAATCAGGGCTTAGGGTTTAGGGTTTGAGGGTTTAGGGGTTTAGGGTTTAGGGTTTAGGGGTTGAGGGTTTAGGGTTTAGGGCCCTAAACCCTAAACCCTAAACTCTAAACCGCAATGTCGGGGCCTAAATACTGCGCCGCGGGATCCTCTAAAGGGCTCTGAAAAGGGTAAGCGGTCCACAATATGGGATTTGGTGGAGTTTCATAGGGCTTAGTAAAGCGGCCTTCAACATCAAAATAAGGCTGTATGGGAATAGTACTCTAAACCCTAAACCCCTAAACCCCTAAACCCTAAACCGTGTAGTTTGAGTGCATTGAATGAAGTATTGCTAACCATTCAGGGCCCCAATAGTACATGCACCGGGCCTTAATGGTTTAGGGTTCCTGAAGCCATGTATGTCTATGTATGGATGTATGTATGTACGTATGCATGTACGTATGCATGTATGTGTGTATGTATGTAAATTGAAATATATAGATATACATCTATATACATATATATATATACATATATATATATAGATATATTAATATGTTTATGTTTATGTATGTATGTATGTATGTACGCACTGTATGTCTGCATGTATGTATGTATGCATGCTTGTAAATACGCATGTAGGTGTGTGTGTGTGTGTATGTACGTGTCTATGTACGTGTATATGTATATGCGCATGTATATGTACATGTATATGTACATGTATATGTACATGTATATATACATGTATATGCACATGTATATGTATATGTATATGTATATGTATATGTATATGTATATGTATGTGTATGTGTATGTGTATGTGTATGTGTATGTGTGTATGTGCATATGTACGTGTATATGTATATGAATGTATGTATGTGTATGAACCTATATATATATACATATACTGTATCTGTCTATACATGGAGTAGGGTCTGGGGGCTTATAGCTTCGGGTTAGGTCTGGGATTAAGAGTTTAGGGGATCGGTGTTTACTGTCTAGGGTAGAAAGACACAGAAACTTATTTGCCGGCATTGTACAAGTTTACCATGTATGTGTATGTACAGATGTACATTAACCAGCAAAGATTCTACCCATGTTAATAAATCCCTCAACCACAAACCCTTAGACTGAATTATAGAACGAGCGGTGCTACTAGTAGGAGAGATGGTATGAGCTGAGCCAAGGCTGTTTCTGAGGGTCGGGATGTTTTATTCCGTTGTATGGCATGGAGCGGGAACAAAAACATCCCAAAAAACACCAACTCACAAATCTCCAGACCCTACACATTAACCCATATTCGAAAGCCCTTAACCTCCAACCCTAGATCCTGACCCTGAAAACCATGAACCTTAACTTGCATCTGAAAACCTAATCCTTAAACCCCAAAGACAGACAGATGCAATGTAGGCAAAAGAGTCATGCATAATCTTAACCTCTGCTATTGCGATCCGGATATTGAATCCCTACCATATATTCTTCCCTACAGCGCATTCCCCCATTCCCTACTAAGAGCCAAGCAAACAATCCCCAGACCTGCAGCGAAGTTCTCCGCAGCCAGCGCCGAAAGCCTCTACAGAAGACGTGCGGCTGCATCCAAGCCCCGTCCAGTCCTGCAGGTGCTCCAAGCTTGAAACCCCTAAACCCTGGAGCCCAAACCCTAAACCCTGGAGCCCAAACCCTAAACCCTGGAGCCCAAACCCTAAACCCCCAAACCCCTGAACTTTAAACCCTAGACCCTAAACACCAAACCCCTGTACCCTGGACAGCTAAACCGTCAAACCGACTGAAGCCGAAACCCAGAACAAAAGCCCAAGCGGCTTCAGCCCCCGAAGGCAATGAGCTACGGTTCGGTTCGGGGTCCAGGGCTTTACGTTCGGTTTTGAGGCTTAGGGCTTAGGGTTTGGGGGTTCTTGCGGGTTCTAGGGCTTTGTTACATTTCAGCGTGAGGGAGCCCTCACCTCTAAACCTCCTGAGTCGCAAATCCCAAAGCCTGCCGAAACCCCAAACCCTCAGCCACAAATACCCGCGTAACACTCGACGAAGCCGTGATGTAAAATCATCCAAAACCCCGAACCCTAAACCCTAAACATCAAGAACCTTACACGCCCCTTCTAAGTCGCTCTAAGCAAAAGCACTGAACCCCTCAAACACCTCGACACCCCTAGTTATAAAACTTTAACCCCTCAACCCCTGAAATTTACAACCCCCGATGTTAAAACCCCACGCCCTGCCTCTGCGCAGATAACCTACCGATCAAAGGCTGAAACAAGTGAAGACTACGGAACCCGCAAAAGGTAAGTTTTGCACTATAAAACCTACCTTTTCAAGCTTTCCCTTATTCTTGTTTTCTCAATAATTTATAGACTCCAGATAGCCCTGAACCCAAGGTCCCTCATCTGGCGACCGCGGGTTGTCAGACAACTCAAAGACCTCGGATGCGGTGGGTGACGGTTTGCTTGGGCCGGGTTAGAAAGGGTTCTATGAGGGGCCTCATGCAGGTTTACGGCTTGGGGTTTACGGTATTTGTGATGTTGAAAGACATTTTGTGAAAGTTGAGGGTTTTTGGGGCTTCTAAAGATCTTGATGCTCGGCGTGAATATGTCTTGTTCCATTCCTTACGCAGTCGGAATATCAGCTATGAGTTATGCGAGCGCCTGTACAATGGAGTTTTGGATTTGTCATTTGCGCATGCTTGAATCCTGGGGCCATCGTCCACACAGGCTTTCAAGACTTGTTAACGTGGCACAGAACCGCTGGACCCGATTCCAACGTTGAACAAATATTCAGATCGAAGTTATACTCTCGGTGTCTGTGGATATATGCGTATACGCGCACACCATCTACCTGTATAGATATATATATATATGTACATACATACATCCATCCATCCATCCATCCATCCATGCATCCATGCATCCATGCATCCATGCATACATGCATACATGCATACATGCATACATGCATACATGCATACATGCATACATGCATACATGCATACATGCATACACGCATGCATGTGAATATAAATATAAACACATGTGTATATACATATACACATATATATAGAGAGTGAGATATTTACTGATTTAGTTGCTTACCTGAGTACAGGCTAGAGTGCTGTAAGGGACCAGCAGCCTTCACGCCAACGGCAGTGACGACGATGACTCTGTCGGCGGCCTGGCCACCTTCCGGTACCTTCGCAAGGGATTGCGGGCATGGAACCTTCTGGTATCCCAGACCTAAGGCGACGCAATGCTCGCTTCGCCGAACGTTTTGTCAAACTAGATGTCTGTTGTCTGCACAACACGGTCGAATAGGTCTAGCAGGATGTGCAGCGCAGAGAGAACGATAAAAACTTACGAGCATGGTGTAGCAATGGGCACAACTGGTTATATGATGCTCAGAGAGCAAGGCCTGCTACCAGATTTTAGACAGCAACCACTCTCCTTGTCGTCAGTTTCGTATGCAGGCGTATGTAATTACGTGCATGCATGCATGTATAATTGGATACGACACAGTCGTACGTGCATGTGCGCAAAATATATATATTTACATATATAACATACAAACACAAACACCGTCACGCACTGTACCTATGCATGTATCTGAAAACCGTCATCGTCTTTCAGAACCCCGTTGTTGCCACTAGTTTTGTTTCAGTGCACCGTTCTTGACCGTGACGCCAGTCGTTAGCAATGTTCAAACGCAAGACACGGTATTGCCATGCTCAAACAAATGAGTTCTTCGAGCATATAACATATGGTATATACGATATACCATATGATATATAATACAAGGTATATACAACATACAATACACAATATATGATGTACGATAGACAGCAAATGATATGTAATATAGAATAGCTGATATCCCTTAGCGTTTATCCTTGCACTGGACCGGGTCTGTGCGTTTCGAACCCGAAGCAACCTACCAAGATGTCACACAAAATCTGCCACACACCTCTTCTCAGGGAAAAGCCACTGCAAAACGACGCAAACAGGCTCCATCACCCGGACAACTGAAAGTTGCAGCTCACATCAAAAACTATGGAACACCCCAAAATGTCGAAGCTTTATGGCGAAGCCCCCGTTTCCGCCTCCTCCAAGACATTTTCCTGGAAGAAAGTCATGGCGACCTCAGGGTCTCTTGGGAGCCTAACGACCTCGAAACATCTCAGACCTAAGACCCGAAACAAACCCTCAGCCCAAAAGACTTTGGCTGCTGTAAGGCTACCACAAGGGTGCTAGAAAGGCTACCATCAGATTAGTTACTTTTTGGTCACCATAAGGGTACTAGAAAGTTGCCATGCGGCACCAGAACGTCACGAACCGCATTATGGGTGCGAGAAAAGTTCAGCACAAGCGCATCACCCTAAACCGTACCGGGGGAGCCCGAACCACAATCCCGAAACCCTAAATGTGTTTACTGGCTCGGGGAGGCTGAGACGAGTCAAAGGTTCAGGGATTGGCGGGTGGAGACGCAGGTTCAAGGAGGATCAATTACAAGGGTTCTATACTGGTTCTATAAGGTGCTACAAGGCCCCAAAGCTAGAGCTCATGCAGCACGACAACTTTGGAGTATGTAGAAAATGTATGAAACCTCACAGAAGCTCACCATAGCATCATAACACGAGCTATTCTGCCATGTCATGGTTGCAAACCAAAGGCCTCAAAGGACCCCAAAGACCCCCACCAACCGTCAGCTTTTCTTATCCCCCAAACTCTCGCCACAACCAAACACACACACACACACAAACTGCACGCCTGTTTTCAATGAGCTTGCACATGAGGAAGGGCCGCAGCCCAATCGCTTGTCCCATCAAGGAAAGCCACATGGGGCCAGGCAAGTGCCCCTCGACTCATGTAGCAATTTCTGCAATGAAAAAGCTGCACTAGCGAGTGAAGGGTACATGCGCAAGCCGACGCTGTATGCAGGCATACCAACACACACACACACACTGATTGACTGCACGCCTATTTTCAATGATCTTGCACACACAATGAAGGGCTGCGGACCATTCGCTTCTCCCAACTTCAGGTGTGACATGCTCTCCAACCAACGGGTTCAGACCTCTCAACAATGCACTTGACTGTGCTCACTTCCAAGACTGCAACATTTCATGACATCCACGAAATAACCTTTTTCGCAGATCAACACCAACTGGGATCTTATGACGGCTGACGATCCGCCCAGACATTTCGTTCTCCAGCAATATGCGAGCAATGCAATGTAAGATTCCACCTGCTCCCAGCGCCTGAAGAACAAAAGACAAAGGCTCTTTGACTCATCGACTTTACCGAAGCAGCAGTATCCCCAGCTTTGCCGCCTAGCTGACGAAACTGCACTGTCACTGTAAACGACGCCAATTGAGCATGCCTGCGATGCAGCACAAGAAGAAGAAACGAATGAAGTCATTTCCTGGTCAGCTGAATTTTTTCTCTGCTGCATCCTTTGGAACGCCATCAGGCAACCACCAACCTTCCAATTCCAGGCCAGCGTAGCCGCCTTGACTGCCTGCGAATCCACCAGACAGGTCGAGCAAGCGTAGTCGTACAATACGACACTAACGCAGACGCATCCACGACGCATCCACGGTGAGAGAAGAGCAACTGACTGTAAAGAAGTGATCACCTTATTGTTTACCGAATAAGTTTCCAACCAACGCAAACATCGCAAAAGAGCAAAGACCGCGTAACCTGCAAATCCTGGCCCAATACCTTCAATAGCGAAAAGAAGTCATTCACATGCAGCCATCTAGTCACGGCCTGTGGTTTGTCAGCAGCTTGTAAAGGGCTGCCAGCCAGGCACGAAGCCACATACCCCGCCGCAGAACCATCCAAGAAATCCCACAACCTTCTCGACCTGCCTGCGTTCCACCATGTTGCCCTTGTGAAGCACAGGACGCAGCGCTTCGAGAGCCTTGGTCACCTTGCCCGCCGGTAAACTGGCTTGGCACTCGTGTGGCCTTTCTGTCACTTGTCCCGGGAGGACCAAACACGAAGCATCGGGCAATCAAGCGATTGCCGCGTCAACTCAAGCTTCCAGCGCAACAAAACGCATCGCCGACAAAACGCCCATGCTTTGCTTACTCGAGTTTTGTCCGGGTCGGAGCTCCCGCTGACCGTCTCAGCGGGAGACAAAATTCCATCCACCGCCTCGATCCGCTAAGATGTTTCCGATGTGTGGATGCAGCCCTGTCTTCAAACAACCACTCTACATGAATCTCCTAAATGTCAGCAAGGCCAAAGGAACTCCACTGCAAACACGCACACCCTCGAGCGACAATGGCCCAGGTCTTACAAAATTTCTCCCTGTCAGCATCCTCGAGTCGGCAAGTGATGTTGCTCCACCCAAACCACACCGGCGCAGATTTCGGAGCCGGCTCCCCAACTTCAACAGAACACAGCTGTCGTTCAGTACTAGTTGGGACAGGAATTTGTGCGCGGGAAATGCGCACGGCAGGATTAGCTAAGCCACCAGTTTGCAAAAACACGCGAGCACATGCGTGGGAAGGGTTGGCCCTAACACTCCCTAGCGAAAGGCGGCCAGGCGCTTTGTGAACATGGAATGTCCACGGCATTGCAACAGAAAGAAGACAGCAACGAAAGCAGGAAGCGCACCAACGATAAGAGAAAAAAACGCAGACATGTGCGACTCATCTAGCAACTCCTGCAATGAAAAGGCTGCAGTGGCGAGTGTATGGTGCAAGCTGACGCTGTACACAGGCATACCCCACCACCACCACCACAACCACCAAAAAAAAGAAAACTCAATCAGAACAGAAAAAGCTTGAGATCGCCTCAGCCTGCAGATCCCTCCTCATGGATGGGCGGCTTTCGTAGCTCGCAACCACCCTCAGCTCGGAGCTCACGTCTTTCACTTAAACCGGATTCTGCTGTTACAATAAGGTTGAGTCTCATAAGTCGTCGTAGTAGTCGTAGTGGGCTGGGGCAGGGGCAGGGGCAGGGGCAGGGCAGGAGTAGGAGCAGGATTGGCGGTAGGAGTATGTAGTAATATAAGTAAAGTTCTTATGCCTTTCGCTACGACCTCGCTTATGAGCATGAACAATTTTGTACTTAAAATGAGGAGTACTATTCTTATTAAGATGATTACCTCTCGTCTTCAATGACCGGGCACAAAAAGTTCGAGTTTTTTGAAGATGCGCAATGGAAAAACTTTAACGTTCCCCCATTGGCGATCTAAGTTACGATGAAAACAACTAGTATTGATACTGCCAACGCTTGGTAACTGAGGAGCACTTCCGTCAACTCGACCGACCGAGCATCCTGCTGCGGCTTCAGGGAGTCTGGGTGGGTTTAAGGCTGGATTAGGGTTGGAGCTTTGGCGCTTAGGGTTTAGGGTCTAACGTTGAGGGCTTAGGGTTTAGGCTACTAGGTTGGCCCTTTAAAGCCTCTGAAAAATATTCGTAAATAGGGTCCTATGAAGCCTAATAAGGGAAAATATAAAATATCCCCAAGGCCTACCTAGGCTAAACGGTTGAGGGTTTAGGGTTTCGGCAGCGTTTAAGTTTAGGGTTTGGGGTTGAGGATTTGGGGATTCGTCCTGGTGTCTGGGGTGTTTTTGCTTCAGGGCCGGAGGGTGTCTGTTTAGGGTTTGTTTAGGGTTTTTGTTTTCACTCGCCCCTTTTCCTCCTGCCACTGTGTGTTAGTCGGAATGTCTCTGTTTTAAAGTTTAGGATTTAGGGGTTTAGGGTTTCGACATGAGGGGGTGGAGAAGAAGCTTCAGGGTGCTTTTGGGGTTGAGGGGCTGAGGGTGCCAGCCTGCGGCTGTAGCTGACTGCAACCTGAGGGCATGTAAAACACTTCATCCAGGGCTTGGGGTGGTGGCAAAACACTAGCAGCAGCCCCGCTAAACCCTAACCCCCCCCCCCCGCAAAGGACTAACTGTACTAAACTCCCAAATCCTATTCCAAATCATCTGAGGCCCGCCCTTTCATAAAGCCCCGTAAGCAACTGCACATCGAGCTTTAGGTTTAGGGTGGCTGCAGCGCCCAGGGCCCTAGGGAGAAATTGCTCGAATCCACCAGGCACAAGGCAAGTCAACCTCAACTGAGGTATTGAAGCTAGAGAGCACTAAAGAGTACTCGCAAACTCTCTTACTTTAAACACCACACGTCCCTGAACCCTCATGTAAGGGCCTTTTGAATTAGAACAGGGCTTCCTGCATACTATAACATAAGTAACATAAGTATATAAGGACTAATATGTGGATACTCAGCCAAACCTGAAAGACCCCTTACAAGAACCCTTAAACAATCCTTTAGGGACCCCGGATAGTAAATCCCTACACCCGTGACCCTCAGCCGTGTCCTGTGATTTCTTGGCTGCGAAGGCATTGGAGATCACCACGCGACGGCAGAGATTCTCAGCCGAGCGGCCTGACTTTAGGGCTCGAGGCTTGAGGCTTCAGGTTATAGGGCTTAGGGCTTTAGAGTTTACTGGTGTAAGCTTTAGGGTATATGGTTTAGGGTTTCGGGTACACGATTCAGAGTTTAGGGTTTGGGACAGGAGATGACGGGGCTGCCACAGGGCCTACTGCAAGGCTTACAAGTCGGGTGTGTTACTGTAAGGGTTTCTGCAAGGGTTGCTACTAGGGTTACCATAAGGGTTTCTTTCATGTTCACAGAAAGCCAAAAAAGTTATTGAGTCAAGAACAGATTGGTTCCCTTCAAGGGGGGATCAGCGATTGCAGACAGTTTAGGTTTGACCATGGTGTAGTGTTCAAAAGGTTGTTCCAAAGCTCTTCTACACGCAGCAACACCGTTACAGAAGCCGTTTGACCTTTGCCAAAGACCGGTAGCAAAGCCCTGTACAAATCCTGTCAAAACCCCTGCGATAAATCAAAACCCGTACGGAACCGTATAGACACTTTCTTAAAACTTGACAAACCCCCTACAAACCGCTCCAAGACTAAGCAAGGAGTCAGGATTAGCGGCACCCTTGGGGCCCTTTTGAGAGAGCCAAAAGCAGGGTTAAGAACGGTCCCCTGTAAGGGGTCTGCCTAATACTACCTAGGATCAAGCCAGGCCTGCCAAGCGAAAGAGGCTGCAAAGCAGGCAAAGGCCCAGGACAAAAGGCAGCACAGCCAAGGCCCCACGACTCTTCCTGAAGCTAAAAAGTCTTCGCGGCGTAATATAGGGGCCTGAATAATTAGAATAGGGTGCTGGGGCCCATTATACTATAATTAGAATAAGGAACGCCCAAAACAGTATAGATAGTGAGGCTTCTCAGAAGGGCTTAAGGGCTCCCACGAGGTTGTTCATGAGGATTGAAATTCCTAGACGGTCGGGGCCTGCAGGTGTGCTAGTGATGAGCACTCAGCCACTCGGCACCGAATGTTTGTGAGGAGCGCAAATATCAAGGCAACTGCGATGGGCATGCGCACCCGGAGCATGAAGCTCATATGCAGTCCAAGAATTTTGCAAAACTACGTCCTCAAAGCGTGTTGTTTGTTGTTCTGTAAGCCGAGGAATACAAGACCGGGCGTCCCTAGTCAGCTGTGCACAGCGACCCCTAACGTCACCTCATTCATCCAACCCTCCATCCGCACACCCGAAAGCCTTAAACCTTCCGAGGATCACGTCGGCATAATACCGAGATTGCAGCGGATGGTCAGGCCCTTCGCACGTGGAAGTATCGGGTTGTGGAAACGGCATCTTCTGGCATGCTGACGGCGGAACACCTTGGGCATCAGGGTTCCAGTTTAGGAGACGTCGTCGAAGCCCTAGAAAAAGACACTTACGATCCGATCATCCCCTACACGCATTTGCTGGGAGTATTGAGTCTACTCTTCCCTACGACTGCTATGCCGCTGGAGGGTGTATTTCAAGGTAGCTTGACACCGCTGTCTGCTGTTCTTGCTGCATACTACGATAGAGTAAACGATCGTGAGTACGACTAGTGTCACACAAAGCCGGTATAAGCCGTTCTAGAACACGTAACATAGGGGCCTTCGTGTCATAATACGTAGCGCTATAAGGAGAGGTACTTCTAACTACACTTGGTGCTTCTTCGATGTGATTTCGCTGCTTCCGGGTCTCGCCAACTAGACTCAGCTTCCTCGGCCAATTAGAGCCCCAAACCCGGGAAACCGAGAAAGCCGGAGCGAGGAATAGTATTGGGAATTATTCAGCTATTGATATGAAACACCCAAAACTTTGGAAGCCTTAATTACTTGGAGGTTCATGGGTAGTTATATAAGTAGGGTTATAAGTAGGGTAACTATACGTATAACCCATATTAGGGGACTTACAATCCCACTTGTAGCTACCCATGAACCTCCAAGTAGGCCCTAACCTCTTCTTACCGGCGGCCGGGGGGTCCACAGTCAGACCAGGATTTCCGATATTCCCCGTCCAAGGAGGTCCAGCGCTCGATGGTGGAATTCACATTCGCCCCGCCGAGGGAGCAGATGTGATGCGAGTCGCTGTAGACATACTGCCCATAATCCAGAGGAGTATACCAGCCCATGGTGTACAAGCAATTCAGATCTAGGAGCATAGAGACCATGACTTGTATATAGTTGATAAAGCCTGGGTCCCCGTGAGGAAGGAAGGCAAAAAGCATCATTTCTATGGGCTTTCCTTGCAAGTTTTAGGAAACCAAAAAAGCAAAAAAAAGAATCCAAAGAGCCACTCAAACCCTGATCCCTTTCGAAGCCGCATCAAGCTTCGGGAACCCTAAAGCGTCCTTGACAAAAAACGATACAGAGGAGCCTGAAAGCTTTGACCAAGAGGCAGCCTTCAAATGCAATGTTCGTGCCAAGCATCTTCAGCTCCACCGAATTCTCAAAGTGAGGGAAATCCAGATCTTGGGTTACGATGCAAATGTCCTGCATCATTCCTCCTAAACTGTAGGGTTTAGGGTTTAGGTTGTAGGGGATGGGACGGCGGCTTTGGTTGGGTTTTGGCTTCAAAGGCGAGAATGGGAGCAAGCGCTACGATACGTGGGCCACTTCGGCTTCTCGCGCATTCCACCGAAACCCCCGAGCGGCCCAAGAGTTTTGGGCGCAGAGCGCTGGATGCACATATCACGAAGTGTACAAAAGCCTGTTTAGGCGAGCTCGGTGTCCAGTGGACATGGGGTTTGGAGTTTAGGGTTTAGGGTTTGCGCTGCATATATGCTTATATCCCCTTAAGAAAGCTGCAAGGTTCAGACAATGCCAACTCATGAAGCCCAAGCTATTCCACAGGGAGAACTACGCGCGGGACCCACAGTGGCATAGGAGAAACACAGACATCTTCCCCGAAAGAGTGTTTAGGGCTCCTCCCCCCCCAAATGACAGGAGCCGGATTCGAGCTCACCGGTTCGGGTCCGAAGGCCTCCGAGATCGAAGCTTCCCCCCTACCCCCCTTAGGGTGCTTACCCTAAACCCTAAACCCCTAAACCCGAAACCCTATACCAAGTATCCATAATGAGCAGCAGCCCGGCGACAGCCATACGGCCGATGTTGGAGCGGTGGGCGCCAGTGAGCGCAGTTCTCGCCTGGAGATTCGCATCGAAACGCTTAACATAGGGGCCTTTATAATTCGAATAGGGTTCCTTTGAAGGGTTCCATAAGGGTTAGGGTATAATATATGGTCCTTAATAATTAGAATAGGGTTTTGGGGCCATTTTACTGTAATTACAACAAGGAACCCCCGAAATAGTATTGGTAATTCTTTAGGCCCCTAAACAGTTACAACTACAACCCCCACACAGTATCATACATGATCCAAATAAAGAGCCCCGCATCAAAAAGAAACGGGTGCCCTGAGTAGGTCCTACATCCTACACCGCAAAGCACATCTGCTTTGTGTTTCAAAACCAGCGTCTGTCTGGTACTTGATCAGCGCGTCGCTGCTCTTCAGAAGGGAGCCGACTCCCCAAACAGCGACTAAAGCAAAGCAGCCCCAGAGAATGCGACCACGATTCTTCAGCCAGACACCTCAGGGTTTCCTAAAACATAGGGGTGCCTATGGTTTAAGGCTTTGCGTTGAATAGGGCCTAACATCAGGCCGCGATGAGGAAAGAGTGATGTTCGGTCTCGGATTTTCGGGTTTTCTAGCTTCTTGATATGAGCCTGCATGTACTTCACAACCCAAACCCCAATAAACCCTAAAACACAGCGGAGCGCTGCTGCTGCAGCAAGTCAAGTATGGAAGTATGGGATTGGGGCGTCGTGGGGTGGTACCACTCAGTGCACCAAAAAAACAAAAGGTACGAGTAATTAGGAGAACCCACATTGGTAACAGCGACAAGGTCCAGACAACATTGCAAAGTTAATCTACATCGACATCTACATATGCATATACATATACATCCACATATCGTACCTACGTATGTACATAAAGAAGACCAACTTTCGCGATAGTGCCCTCGCATTTTCTGCTTCAGGGGCTGCACGCTAACACGCTAAACCCTACAAAGCCCAAACCCGAAACCGTAAACCCTGAAAACACCTGGCCCTGAGACCCCTGAACCCCCTAAGCCTAAAAAAACCTGTAAACCCCAGGTTGTGCTCCGGAGCCACGGATGAGGTCACGGTTACCGAAGATCGAAAGCTCACTGTTGATATAGGTTCGCTCATCCTGCCGGTGTAGTATGGGGGTTTCCGAAAATGAGGGGTACCTTATTTGGGATCCATATAATAAGGAACCTACCATTTAGGGCACCATATTAGGGTCCCGTACTTTCGGAACTCCCGTATGGGGGCTAAGGGTTCAACCCTAAACCCTAAACCGAAGACCCGATAACCAAAACTTTCAAACCCAATGCCTCACGTCGGAAACCGAAACACCCAAAGTCTCTCTGCCAGTTTTCAACTACCAACACGGGGGGCTCCCCTCACTCAGAAAAGTTGAGGGTTTAAAGCTTGTAAAACTACGAAGCCCTTCCCAAACCTTCAACAAATCCATACACCTTCAAAAGACATCCTCAACAACCAGAAAGCCTTAGACTGCTGCAATTTTTGCACCCGGTGAAACCTCTAAGCCTTGAAAACCGCCCCTCGCAACAACTAATCAGAAAAACTAACCTTTGGAATTGGTCGGGCTTTTCCCACAAATTGCGACGCTATACGTCAAGCTCGAGGGCCCTAATGGCGGCGGTCACAAGATACATACATTCACAATCATGGCCTATACATGGACAAATAAAGTGACGTTCACACTCAACCTGTTCTCATGTTGTGATGTAGGACGTCCGCAAAATCCTAAGCACATCGTCATGTTCACTAGCGAGCCAAAACGCTTCCAGGATCCGATGATCCACTGTGTCGACGTCGGCATCGGCGCGACAGGCAACTGGACCCCGAACGGGGCCAGGAAGGAGCTGCAAGGTTTAGGTCCTAATTTGGTTATTGTAGCTGTTAAGTATAATGATNTGATCCACTGTGTCGACGTCGGCATCGGCGCGACAGGCAACTGGACCCCGAACGGGGCCAGGAAGGAGCTGCAAGGTTTAGGTCCTAATTTGGTTATTGTAGCTGTTAAGTATAATGATCCTAACGACGGCCTTAATCACTCCGGCCTGTTAGACGAAGTGATTGGTCACTGTGAATTGCCTGGCACACCGTACCTTTTGTTGGACGGTGCACAAACTTTTCGTTGGCAGGAAGCTAGCATACCAACACAACCCATGTATGGTATAGGTGATGTGACCTTCTACGGAAACGAGAAGGCCTTGCTAGATGATTTCCAAGCGTGGTGCACAAATGGTTACCCCTATATGTCACCCCTAAGCTTCGACGATGTCTTTGCTCAAGACTTTTTAGTCTGGCTCAGGCATGTTGCCGAACATCAAGTTGCCACTGCACCGGTGTCACAAGCAGCCTAACCATCAATCCAAGAATTCGATGATGGTACCTTCGATCAGGTTGAGTCGCCGCAAGATTTTGCACTGATGCCGGCTCCGCTACCNCAAGTTGCCACTGCACCGGTGTCACAAGCAGCCTAACCATCAATCCAAGAATTCGATGATGGTACCTTCGATCAGGTTGAGTCGCCGCAAGATTTTGCACTGATGCCGGCTCCGCTACCGACTTGGAATTGGTCGGATTGTTCCACAAATTGCGAAGCTATACGTCAAGCTCAAGGGCCCTAATGGCGGCGGTCGCAAGATATATACACTCACAATCATGGCCTATACATGGACAAATGAAGTGACTTTCACATAATCCTGATTATGGCTCCTTGATATGCGTCCAATACCGATTAACTGTTCAAGCCACTACACTAAAACCGTCCCATAGGACCCAACAAAAAACTAAGCACAACTATGCTAAAATATACCCCGTAGTATCATCTATACCCCCGAAACATAGCAGAGTTCAGCGGTCCTGAAGAATCAGTTCGAGCACCTGCGAAAATGCCACCGAGGAGGAATTCGGTTAGCATGCAGGGTGAAGGTCTTGGACTTTCGCAGCAGTAGCATCAGCAGTAGCAGTAGCAGTAGCAGTAGCAGTAGCAGTAGCAGGAGCAGGAGCAGGAGCAGGAGCAGTAGCAGTGGCAGCAGCAGCAGCAGTAGCAGCAGCAGCAGTAGCAGCAGCAGAGTAGTCGCAGCAGCAGCAATAGTACCAATATTTAACCAGTAGTACTTAGCCGTCGCAGTAGACCCTAAACTTAAACCTGCAAACCCGTAAATCCTCCTACTAACTAGCCCTGCCCCACATCCCAAGGCACCAAGAAGACCGCCAGGCTGTCTGCCAGGAAAGCTCCACACTGCGTCAGTCGCGCGAAACTGCTGTTGGAAATGTGAAGGTCGTTGCTCCTGGGCCCAGAGACTCCAATATCGCTTAATTCAGGAATATACCTGAAATCATAGTAGGATCCCTCATAGAACTTAAGGTATATTCCTTAGTTAAGGGATATTCAATTCCCCTAAACCCTAAACCCAATAGATCCCCTGTAGATCCCTCAAAAAGGAACCCTAGGTATATTCCTTACTTGAAGGGGCAGGGGACTTAGTAAGTAGGTTATAAGTAGAGTTATAACCCCCGCCCTAAATAGAGTTACCCTAATTATAACCCTACTTAAAACCAACTTACTAAGTCCCCTGCCCCTTCAAGTAAACCCTAAACCCTATAGATCCCCTGTAGATCCCTTAAAGGAACCCTAGGCATATTCCTTAGTTAAAGGGATATTGGAGTCTCTGAGGGGGTCGGGCTCTGGAGTTAGGGTTTATGGTTTAGGTTTGGGAGTTTCCGAAAATAGGGGACACTTTAAGGGATCTATAAAGGTTCTATTAAGGGTTCAGGGTTTAGGGTTTAGGGTTTAGGTTTGGGAGATTCCGAAAAATAGTACCCATAATAGTAGGATACTTATCATAAGGACCCCCCAAAAAGGTACCCCTTATTTTCGGAAGCCCCCATATGAGTAGTGGGAAAACATGCACAGCGAGAAAAGCTGACTACAGCTTGCTTAGGAACCCTTAAGTTCTATCGGATCCCCGTAAAAGGAACCCATAGTAGCCCTTGTAGCAACCCCCTAAGCCCTGCAGTTGTCCTCGCAACAGTAACTACGGCCTTGCTTTCACGAAGCGACCAGCAGGTGCCAGGATGCAAGGAAGCACAGCTAAGCAGTGCCTCTAAGACTCTATGATTCGGAGTACCGGCTGCTATGGCATTGCGGCGACTGGGACTGCCACTCCCCTGACACTACCACTACCACTTCCGCTACCACTACTACTGCCAGTACTACCGCTGCTGCTACTGCTACTGCTGCTGCTCCTCCCACTCCACCTCCGACTCTACTCCCACTCCCACTCCGAGTCCAAGTCCTCGTCTCCGACTCCTCCTCCTCCTCCTCGTCATCCTTCTTCTCCTAGTACTACCGTGACCACGACCACGACCAAAAGCTCGGCTTCGGCTGCGGCTGCGGCTTCGACTGGCAAAAGCAGCAAGGCCCCATGATGATGACGACAGGCACAGATGCAGCAACTCAGAAATTCAGCAAAGCTTCAGCCATTCCGGATCGCACACCGGCTGGTCGCAGGCCGCATGTCTGAGCTGAAGTGCTTTTTCGAGATCGATGCTTTTGTTTAAACTCCGAGGGAACACGAATATGATTATCGGGCGCAAGCGGGGGGGGGGCGCTGGACCTCCATGTTGACCAGTCATGCACCGCAGCGTGTGCCTGCATGCTACACGCACGCCTGCACAAGAACTGCACGAACTCCTCAGCTGTTAACTACTGTACTTCCTTCCTGCTGTCAGCGCTGAACACACACAAACATGTTAAGCGCTGAACTTACGCCCAAGGCCTCTAACCCCGAACAGACTCGGAATACAATCGCGGCATAAGACAAAAATGCAAAGCCAGGCGCTTGGTGACCATGGCCCACCGAATGAAGTTGTACACCTCCAGCAGGTCTCTCGGAATGTAAACCCTCTCGAAGCCTTCTTTAACCGTAGACATCCCTAATCCGTTTTGAACTTACAGTTCAGGGTTTAGGGCTGAGGACCCTCTTGAACTCAGCTCCATACAGCAGCATATATAGGCCGAAAATCCCACATGATTTGAATCCTGAACCCTCAACCCAAAACCCGAACAAGCCTACTGAGTATCGCTCGACATTTCTCCACCTTCGCGCTGAGAATGAGGCTCACGACCACGCCGACAAATCCAATTACCAGAGTGCTGCCGGTGTACGTGAACCTTTGCTTCGGTTCAACAGCTACTAAGGGATAAGGATTTAGGTACGCCAAGGGTCTTCAGTTCCGGATGTTGGGTTCAGGCAGTCTGCGCCTGCAACCTAAGACCTGAGCCGCAAGCCTATCTTCTATGTCTTCTATGTCTCAGGCCCTGAGAACCCTAAAACGCGAAAACCCTACCACCCGACTACATCTTTTTTAATCGAAATCCGCAAGCTCGGGAGCATTTCGAAGCGCAGGGCCAGTCGCTTCTTGAGCTTCCGGGTCAGCAAGATTCCTGCCTTCGGTGGGCTTTCGGGTTTAGGACTTGGGGTTTGGTTTGGGTTTTTGGTGCGCCGTTGGGGGTTTGTTGATGGCTCTGTTGTAGGGTTTCCATGGGTGTTTATGGGCTTGTTTTATCCGTGCTTCTAGGGTTTTGATGAGTTTCTAAATGCCGCCTAGTGGCAGGAGTATGGGATTTCAGTTGGTTTGTCCAAGGGGTTTTGGAGTGGCCTGGGACTTAGAAATTTGGCATTTAGGGTCTAGTCGGTACGCTGTTTTAAGCGGTTAACGGTTTCATACAGGTTATAGAGTGTATAGTTTAGCATTGGGCGTAGGATTCGGGTTGAAAACTTTGAGTTGTTGCTCATCCCTTCTTCGAACAAAAGGTCTCCGAACGAGGCTGTATGTGGTACTCCATAACCGGACATTCCAATAGCAAGGGGCATACAAACAAGGATGCTGCGAGATGCGCCTGCTTCGGATTAGACAGCATTTGACTGAGAACTCTATCCACCCTCTATGCAAGTGTATGGACCCGTTGTGATCAAGAATGTGGGTAGTTCTCTAAATTAGGGTCCGCTTTCGGGTCCCCAAAATAGTACGGCACCCTTTTAAAAGGACCCTAAACGGGGCCCTAATTTAGAGAACTACCCATGTACAAAACAGCAGATGCACAAATATCCCGAGCCGAGAGCCCTGCCGCAACGAAGGATGACAGGAGCAGCAGGCGCAGCAAAAACCAGCGATTCAGCTGATCGAAGGAGAGCCGGAAGAGAAAGAGGTTGACCTGAGATAAACTGATATTCATCATACTAACAATAATTAAAACTAGCTGAAATAATCGTAAAAATGGATAAAGGCTTGGCTTAGAGCTTAGGCCTTGGGCTGAGCGACGAGAACATCCAAAAGTGTTTAGGGCCAAGCGGATATCGGTTCAGGTCTGTCGGAATCTATTTGGTTTTAGGTTTCGTTGAAGTTCTGAGATGCCCTAAGGGCTTAAGGCTTCAAAATGAAGCAAGAAGTGGCTGTACAGCGTTCAGAGAGGCACGGAGACACGTACTTCGAAGATGGTACGGCGTGCGTGTGCGGTTGGGGCTCGAATATCTCGAATTCAAATGATCGAGTTGCTTTCAACGAAAGCATGGCCCAACTGGGAGTGGAAGCCCCAGGCCCTGTCACAAAAACCACCCGAACCACAACCTCTGCGCCGAAAATCCATAAACCCCAAAGCCGTAAACTACTAAAGCCAAAAATCCCTACACCTTGAACCCCAAAGCCTAAAATCCCTAAACCCCAAACCCCCAAAGCCCACAATCCCTAAACCCTAAACCTCAAAGAGAAAGATCCCCAAACCCTAAACTGTAAAGCCACGGAACCCCTGAAACACAAAAACCCTGTGAACCCCAGCCCCCGCCAGAGCTCCTCTGGCCGAGAGACTCCAATATCCCTTACTCGAGAGATATAGCTTACATGGGAGTTTCCGAAAATTAGGGGTACCCTTTAGTGGGGTCAATAGAATAAGGAACCTGCTATTTAGGGTACTAGATTAGCGTCCCGTATTGTCGGAAACTCCCATATAGCTTGAATCATATTAGGGGTCCTACTCTAATTTAAGGTATATTCCTTACTTAAGGGATATTGGAGACTCTGGGAGCTACACGGCCTACAAGAGAGCCAGAACCACACCCTTGAGGGTTTAAGGGTTGGGGGTTTAGAATTTAGGGTTTAACTGAAGCCTAAAGATGCATAAATAAGCCTGAATAAGTATACTGTGCTTAGCACGGATTTTTTTGGGTTGGTATGCTGGACGTTGGAGTAGGGGACCTTAAACCTTGTTTAACTTTGACTATCGTTTTTAAGGGAAGCCTGTGGAATCGCATTACGAATTTTACAGTCTTCTCCAAAACCGACCGAGGGGCCAAAGGGCCCAGTTGGGAGGACATGCAGGGTGTCATCGAGTAGGTGGTCGGATCCTCCCACAGACCCAGAGGCCTCTCCTCCCACCTAGGCTGGCCCCTTTTAAAACCCTTCAAAGTACTCGTAGCTAAGATCAAGATCCTCTTAGGCCCAATAAGGGGAAAGAGAAAATGACCCAAATGTCGACCAAACTACGGCCGTTTAAGTATGCATGATTGGATGTTGAGGGTTTCGGATATAGGGTTCAGGGCTTCTGGTCGAGTGTTTCGGGCTTCGGGTTTAGAAGCTCCACTAGAACTGTTCCGGACGGAAGCGTTCCCCCTAGGTAGGGTTTAGGATTAAGGGTTGAGGGTTAAGGGACGAAGGTTATATAGGCTTATAGGGACTACAAGGGGATCATTGCTCATTCGTCCGACAGTCAGGTGGCCTTGCAATGAGGCTCTTGCCGCTTATGGCCTATACTCCCCCTTGCAGGCACCTCACCGAAAACACCTAAACCCTAAACCCCAAATCCTACCCTAAATCCAATGTGGTTAGGGCCTATGCTCCCCCCTGCAGGCACCTCACCGAAAACATAAAGATCGAGCAAGAAGAGGGCGATCACGAATAGAAGTCGAACGATGGGATGTCTCCTGGTTTTGCGGGGGTTTGGGGTTTACGGTTTAGGGTGTCTTCTTGCGCAGTGGTTGGTAATCCATGCTAGGATGGCGCCACCTTTACGCGTCAAGCAGCTTCCTTGATGTGTCATAGAACTCGGTGAAACCTGAAGTTCTCTTACCCGCCCTGAACCGTAAGCCCTCAATTCCCACACGGAGCAGACAGGGCATGGGCTAGGTACTAGGCAGGGTAGCAACTCATTTTGAGCAGGGTCATGGGCCAGGAGCCAGCAGCCCAGCTGTGGCTGGCTGGCGGCGAGGCGGAGCCCTTGACAGCCCAGATCGGGCTGTATTCGACCAGGCTCCACCCAGTGTTTGGCCCAGTGCGGATGCAAAGGCTGCCGGGCATCTTCAGTGTCTGGGCACCCAGTTATGGGTGGGAACGGCTCCAAGGGCCAGGTGGCAATTTAGGGGTGGGGAGCTTAGGATCTGGCGGTTGTGCTGACGGTTGAAGGCCTATGATGCACGGTATAGCGATTTGGGTAGTTCTCTAAAGCCGATGATACACAGTCCAGCAGTTTACGTGGTTTAAGATTAGGATTGGGGTTCAGGGGTTGAGGCTCAGGCTTTGAAGTGCTTGAATGATAGGGTTGAGGGTTGTGAGAGTGTGGGGTTCCGGTTTATGGTTTATGACGCTGTTTTTAGGTCTGTAAGGCATTCACATAGTTCATAGGGCTTAGGGCCTGCTGGGCAACCCTAAATCCAGAACCCGGTCGGGTTTGCTTGTTGGAGCAGTTTAGGCGTCAGACGGAGAACTATCACAAAAGTTGGAGTTTAGGGTATATACAGGGTTTAAGGTGTGGGTTTAGGTTTGGGTTTGGGGGGCCTGAATCATTGAATCATTACTGGTACTCTTGCTTGGGGTTCCTTTATGTAAATGTGGGATCCACCTCCTTCGGACTGCTTGACATGGGCAGAGTATCAGCCCACCCAAAAAAGCTGGTCTAATGATGTAAGTGTAGGTCTCCTTTTGGCACACCAATCGCGGCAAGGCTTGGATTTACTGTAGATGGGGACTTGTAGGAGCCTGGAAAAGGTATTTGTGGCAGGAAAGCCCTAAACCCTAAACCCTACGTTCAATCCAACAGTCCAGTAGGTTTGGAAGACGTCATAGCGGTCGTAGATGCCGTTCTTCTGTGGCTTCAGTTGCCGTAGCCTCGGGTGGAACAGCTCTGGCTCGGAATAGGGTTTTAGGGCTTTGCGGTTTTAGGGGTTTTGGAGTTGCGCGTTTAGGTTTTGGGTCCAGGGTGTCGGACTTCGGGGTTCAGAGTTTACGGTGTTCACGACATGGGGAATTGGATTATTCGATTCTGCTTTGCTAAACGACGATTCGGCATTTATGATTTGACACCTGGAATTCACTACGGCTTAACTACGAAGTGTATATGCTCGCCAGATACAAAAAACACGAAATCGATCTGAAAACATGTGTTGCTGCATGCACTGAACAGCAATTAAACCTGTGACAATCGAATCTCGCTGATTGGAGAAGTGGCTCAGAGGAGTCAGAGGTCGCAAGGGCCGGCTGGCCAAGTTCACCCTTGCGAAATCATTTTTGGACTGTGCCAAACCTGCAGTTAACTAACTATCCAAAGCCATGCTTGCCTACAGTTGGGGTCACGAGCGTAGATGGCCAATATGACTCATATGATACAAACATCTACAACTGAATCTCACGCTTCAGTCATGTAAAGTCTCAAGCAAGAGGCTAGGGGCATGTTTGCATGTTTGGCTTCGCTTAGAGCCCCCCAACTTGCTTTGCCTACTCCCTGGATCCAAGACTATTCTGCCTAAACTCTACGTCGAAACTCGAAACCTTTAAAACCAAAAAGCCCAGACTCTAAACCCGAAAACTCCAAACCCCAAAGCGCTTCACTCACTCGCTTGCTAGGCGAGCTGGCAAGGCTTTCGAGCACTGCACCGCCCCAAACCTGGCCCCAAAAAGACCTGAACCTCTGAAACTCCAAGACCAAGCGTAACAACCCGAATTTTGGGGTTGGAAAGACTACTGAGCAATACTCATATGTAAAGTAGTGATTCTGTAAAACAACTCGCATATTTTCGCAGAACCTAAACCTGCTCGCTCACTTGTTAAGCGGCAACTACTCAAAAGCTTCACCACAACGGAGACCACCAGGAGACCACCAGGAGACCACCAAGCGACAGCGTACAACCAGGAGATCATCGCGACATCAGGACACTGCCTATGCCCCCATGTAATGATGGGAGTCCGCGTTCTACAGACACCTCTGCCAGAATGCTTCCTGGCGTTGTCTGTTGGTTTCGCGCGTTTTACGGTGCCACTTCCCGCATGTCCTGCCGGGATTCAGAGATATGACCAACATGCTTCCCCCAATGTACTGGCGGGATTGAAGCGTCTCCAAGCCAACATGAGGCCAATGAGTTAACGGGCTTTACTGCAAATAATGGGGCACCAGCGCAAACGATGCACCTGCGCCATGGGAGCGTGGAGTATTCCGTGTGCTGCTCCGCGGGCATGCTGAAACCAAGTCTCACTTCAAGTACCGAAAGAACCCTGTAGCGTGAAGGTACTGTTTCAGGAAAATCTTACACTCCTAAACCTAGACCCCTTAAGCCCTAAGCCTAAACCCCAACAGCCCCAAACAGCCCCCAAAAAAAGCCCCTTTGAATGCTGAAGACAGCCATGGCAACTTCTCAACCAACTCTTCCCCAGTGAGGGAGTGCTCCTGGCCATGGATTCAATGACGGTTCGGTGTTTATTAGGGATTGGGGGGCATACTCGTCGTACGGGAGAATCATGATAGTACGTATGGTATCAAAGATTCTGGTCTCATTATATTGTGGCATCAGGTAATGTAAAATCACTACAGTAGAAGCCAGAAAGTTGGAACATCATTAGCCTCATGCCCTTAAAGTAAAGTAGAGGGAATCCCAGCATGAATCATCCTAAATCGATGTTCCAACTTTCTGGGCTTCACTATATATTCTATGATGCTAAACCCTAATTGTCAGTGCTGTGGCGGTCGTTGGGAGGTTGAGGGCCGCCGACCTGAGTTTTGCACCTCGTTCTCGCGAGGCGAACGACCCTTCGACACTACAACGAAACGAATCAACGGGTTCAGTGTACTTAGAATAGGGTTCCTTTCAGGATTCTATCAGGGATTTAGGGTTTTGGGGCGTTTGAGGGTCTCAAGAATTTCAACAGGGTTAGCGGAGTATGTTATGTTACAAGTAGAAATACTGTAGGGGCTTTCAGGAGATACCAGAACAACCAACCCTCTGAACCCTGAGCTCCAAGCCCCCTCTTCATAGGGGCCGAAATAGTTACCAATACTACTTTCCTTATTATCAGTATAGTATAATATACCCCATCACCCGATTCTAGTTACCAAGCCCCCTTTTTGACCCCTTGAAAAGGAACCCTTGGAGAAACCACCCTAAACACGTATACGGAGCCGCTTGAACTCATTCACGAACCCTATTCTAATTGCCAAGGCCCCTGAACCAGCTCTTTTTTTCACCCTTTTAGGAACCCTTATAAGGAGCCCTCTCCTAAGTACTATAAGGAAACTAGCCCTATTGAGGCTGATATTTTGGCAGAGCCGTTTCGAAGAGAAACCCCTAAACCCCCAAAACCCTCTAAAAGGAACCCTACCTATCTACCCTAAAATCCTAAAACCCCTCTAAAAGGAACCCTATTCTACTCAAGGCCCCTTTTTTTACCGGCCTCCCCTTCGACCGACATCTGCCGCCTCTGGCGCGCTACGGAGCCTCCCAAGTCAGGGGCCTTGGGAGCTCCTGGGTGGGTTTAGGGTTTAGGCCGTGGTTTAGGGTTTAGGGTTTAGGGTTTAGGGTTTAGGGGTTTAGGGATTTAGGGGTTTAGGGGTTTAGGGGTGTAGGGTTTAGGGATTCTGCGCGATTTATGGCGGTTTAGGATTAACGGTGCTCAGAAAAAGATGTCTAAATCACTGAAGAATGAACGCTGGAAGAGGTTTCACAGGGCTTTGGGGCTGGGGCTTGGCCCTGTGCCCTATTCACGCAGAACAGCTTCAGTCAAAGCTCACTCAGGCTTCAAGCTGGTAACGATACGAATCATCTTACCAATAATAGCAATACTAAAAAAGTAATGAATACTAACAGTAATCACGATAATAATAGCACTAATAACAATATCAAGAATGAACACAACCATGTTCGTACTCATAATAAGAACAATACTAATAGTAACAATAGTCACAACAAAATACAGTACTGGTAAATAACCCTATGTAAACCCTAAACCCTCAACCCTAAACCCTAACCCAAAGGATCACTGGAAATTCAAAGCCCAGGCTGCCTCGGGGAAGGATCTTGGAGCGAAGGCCTTCCATGATTCCTTGAGATGGCGGTTTAGGGTTTAGGCGCTAGGGGTTTAGGGTTTAGGGGTTTAGGGGTTTAGGGTTTAGGGTTTAGGGTTTAGGCGCTAGGGGTTTAGGGTTTAGGGGTTTAGGCGTTTAGGGTTTAGGGTTTAGGGTTTAGGGGTTTAGGGTTTAGGCGCTAGGGGTTTAGGGTTTAGGGGTTTAGGGGTTTAGGGTTTAGGGGTTTAGGGTTTAGGGGTTTAGGGTTTAGGCGCAAGGGGTTTAGGGTTTAGGGGTTTAGGGGTTTTTTCGTTTAGGGGTTTAGGGGTTTAGGGGTTTAGGGTTTAGGGGTTTAGCGGCTTAGGGGTTTAGGGGTTTAGGGTTTAGGTCTTGATTCTTGTTTGTTGAAGGGGGGGGTGACTGAATGCAGTAGTAGTCCCAATACTGCTGTTGCTGCTCCTCCTCCTACTGCTGCTACTGCTACTGCTACTGCTACTGCTACTGCTACTGCTACTGCTGCTGCTGCTGCTGCTCCTGGTCCTGCTCCTGCTGCTGCTGCTGCTGCTCCTGCTGATGCTCCTGCTCCTGCTCCTGCTGCTGCTGCTGCTGATGCTGATGCTGATGCTGATGCTGATGCTGATGCTGACTGCTGACTGCTGACTGCTGCTGCTGCTGCTGCTCCTGCTCCTGCTCCTGCTCCTGCTCCTGCTCCTGCTCCTGCTGCTGCTACTGCTACTGCTACTGCTACTGCTACTGCGACTGCTACTAGTACTACTACTCCTAATCCTACTCCTACCACTGTTGCTACTGCCACCACTACTCATAGTCCTGTNTGCTCCTGCTCCTGCTCCTCCTGCTCCCGCTCCTGCTCCTGCTCCTGCTCCTGCTCCTGTTCCTGCTCCTGCTGCTGCTCCTGCTCCTGCTCCTGCTCCTGCTCCTGCTCCTGCTACTACTACTACTACTACTACTACTACTACTACTACTACTACTACTCCTACTACTACTACTACTACTACTACTACTACTACTACTACTACTACTACTACTACTCTACTACTACTACGACTACTACTACCTCTACCTTTCCCCACAATCACCTGATCATCACTGCTTTGGCCATCACGAAATTAATGTTCATCGTCGTCGCCAGAATCACTGCACAGGAAGTATGGTCGCAGCCGTCGTGATTGTGAACGATATGCTCACCATCATGTTCTTCCGAACTAGCCCCTTCTGCGTCATAGCCAGGATCCTCACGGTCCCTTTCAGCATCATCAGCGCCATTGCGCCAAATATCATCACAATCATCATCAGTAAAGAGAGGTTGCTTTTTGCGGCTTGAGGGCCGAGGGCTATGGTTCAGCGGGGGAGATCCGTACACGTAAACATAAGCCAGGAGTCTGGAACGGTCCCGGGATGGAGACGCCATGGCATCAAGTGTGCTCATAGTTACGACTGGCAAGAGCAAGACCTGCAAATATGCGTGGGCTCAATGGGGGTGCGGAAACTTTGCGAGGCCTGCCGCTCCGTGTTTTGGCGGAACTGGAATAATCGTGGTAAGAGATGTCTACCGGCCGTACGCCTTAAGCCACTGTTGGCGGATTCCACATATGCCAGAAGGCCTGGCAATTAAGGGCCGGCTACTGCGGGAGAGATCAATGGGAGCACGAGGGCCAGTGGTGCTTGAAACATCCAACTTTGCCTTTTGACTTGCTTCTGTTTGGTTTTGCAGTGATGCCGAGCATGACTCTGGCTACGATTGCTGACCCCAGTCGCCTAGCTGCTAAGCTTCTGTGGCTCCTGGTTGGTAGGGCTGCCTGCTAGTAATGTTGGGGAGTAGCGGTGCCGACATGTTCCGACATTGTTGTTCCAACGAAACTCAACACATCCGGCGTCATGGAAAAAAGCTGGCACAAGCTGTGACGGATTCCACATCCTCCTGCTGCGACTGATATTGCTATGATTGCCGTCGTGGAGGGTTTTGCCCAGCATGCATCACCACCACCGAACAATACCAACTCCGCTTGCGAACAAGATGTTCGGGAATGGAATGCGTCTTCAACTGACGAAGCAGAATGAGCTCTCTGGGTCGCTTCCGCATACCCGTCAAGGTTACAAGCAGTGGTGATGGTAGTGGTAGAAAGCCCCGCAGTAGTAGCAGCAGTACCAGCAGCAGTAGTAGTAGTAGTAGTAGCAGCAGCAGCACTCGCACTGCTGCTGCTGCAGCCACTGCGACCACCACCACAGCTCTGGCAGCCATCAAGCTGGCTGCCTGCCGACCGAAACCTAAACGCAATTTCGCCACGTATCCACTTTGGGGAAGTCAGATGCTATAGGGGGAAGAAGAATACGGAAGCAAAGAGCGACAAAAAGGATGACATTCATCAGAATCACCACTACCATAACATGGCACAAAACCCATCGGGCCATTGACTCGCCAGGCCCTGAGAGATGAGAAAAACCCGGCGAAGCGCTAACCTCAACCCATGCTCTTTGATCGAACTTCTTCTCCCCTTCAGCGCGGACGGGGCGTTCCAAGAGTAGGGAGAGTAGCCCAGCTCCTCTGCAAGCTACCCACCGGAGGTGAGTGTTCTGGGCAGCAAGGTTCCACTTCGGATGACAATCCTACAGCTAGTTCTACTGCTACCAGTGCTGCTACTAGTCATACCACTGATACTGATACCTCTACCGTACGTGCTGACATTGGTACTAGCACAGTCACTAGTACGAATACGTATACTCATATGGGAGTTTCTGAAAATAAGGGACCCTCATATAGTACCCTGAATAGTAGGATCCTTATTTTAAGAAGGACCCCAAGATAAGGTACCCCGTATTTTCGGAAACTCCCATATAAATGCTGTGAGCATCGCCATGGCTTGAGTCTTGAAGCTCCCTTTCGCTCCTCCAAAAATGCCAAAGAAGCCTCTTCTTCCAAGCCTGAATCGGTGTGATAGACAGAAAGGGCTTCAATTACAACAATGATCCCAGAACCCTAAACCTTAAACCCTCGCCCCCTAAAGTACAAACAGAGTTTGGGGCCATCTGCTACTGTGCCCCCGATAGAATGAACCTGTAACTCTACCATCCTGCGGCCTGAAGCAAGGCTGATGGAAGGGTGAAGATTTGCAGGTTTGGGGGCCTAACCCCTGAACCTAAGCCCTAAGTTCTTAGGGTTTCGGACGAGGACTGAACCCGAAGACCTCTAAGAGGATAAAGCCTTCCATGATGCTGTCCTGGAAGTCGGTTCGGTACCGGTGGTAAGCCTCAGGAGCATGTGCCAGGTGCCTTCAAAACTTCGGATTTCCAGGCGGGTTCAGGAGTTTGTGGCTGACGGTTTAAGGGCTTGGGTGAGGGCCACGGCTTTTCAATGCAGAAGGACCCCCAAAGTGGCAAGCCGGAGCTTTAATGAAAGACATGTACAGCCGGCTTTAGGTTTAGGGTTTAGGGCTTTAGGGATGTAGGGTTAAGTTTAGTGCTTTACCCCGCAAGCCAGCGAAAAAAACCTCGAATTCCGCCTCGAACCCTGAAATCCGCAATGAAGCCCACCCCACATTCTCTAAGACTTAGGCACCAACTCTGGCCTACCGATCCCAAACAAAACGCCAGGAAGGAGGGCATACGGAGAACAAAAGCAAACATGTTCGAAGGGTTTTGGCTCAGCGCTTAGGGTTTGGATTTGAGTTTGGGGTGCAGTTTAATCATACATCAAGCCTGATTAGTACCTACCAACACAACCATAGAAACCCAAACCCAACTCGGCCACCCAAGACTTAAAACCGAAATCCCATAGCCGAAACCCTATGGCCGAAACCCTAAGGCAGAAACCCTATGGCCGAAACCCTAAGGCCGAAACCCTATGGTCGAAACCCTATAGCCGAAACCCTAAGGCAGAAACCCTGAGCCGAAACCCTAAGGCAGAAACCCTATGGCCGCAACCCTAAGGCAGAAACCCTGTGGCGAAACCCTAAGGCAGAAACCCCTTAAGGCAGAAACCCTATGGCCGAAACCCTAAGGCAGAAACCCTATGGAAACCCTATGGCCGCAACCCTAAGGCCGAAACCCTATGGCGAAACCCTAAGGCAGAAACCCTATGGCCGAAACCCTGAGGCAGAAACACTATGGCCGAAACCCTAAGGCAGAAACCCTATGGCCGAAACCCTAAGGCAGAAACCCTATGGCCGAAACCCTAAGGCAGAAACCCTATGGCNGCAGAAACCCTATGGCCGAACCCTAAGGCAGAAACCCTATGGCCGAAACCCTAAGGCAGAAACCCTATGGCCGAAACCCTAAGGCCGAAACCCTATGGCCGAAACCCTAAGGCAGAAACCCTATGACCACAACCCTAAGGCAGAAACCTTATGGCGAAACCCTGAGGCAGAAACACTATGGCCGAAACCCTAGGCAGAAACCCTATGGCCGAGACCCTAAGGCTGAAACCCTATGGCCGAAACCCTAAGGCAGAAACCCTATGGCCGAAACCCTAAGGCAGAAACCCTATGGCCGAAACCCTCAGGCCGAAACCCTATGGTCGAAACCCTATAGCCGAAACCCTAAGGCAGAAACCCTGAGCCGAAACCCTAAGGCAGACCCTATGGCCGCAACCCCAAGGCAGAAACCCTGTGGCCAAACCCTAAGGCAGAAACCCCCTAAGGCAGAAACCCTATGGCCGAAACCCTAAGGCAGAAACCCTATGGAAACCCTATGGCCGCAACCCTAAGGCAGAAACCCTCTGGCGAAACCCTAAGGCAGAAACCCTATGGCCGAAACCCTAAGGCAGAAACCCTATGGCCGAAACCCTAAAGCAGAAACCCTAACGCCGACCCAAAAATCGCAAAATGGCCTTGCCCACGAATTTTCGCGCCTTGCCCGCGAATTTAGGGTTCAGGCTTTAGGGTTTAGGCTTTAGGGTTTAGGGTTTTTAGGGTTTAGGGTTTTCGGGGCCTGAAGCAGGCTGCCCCACCTCGCTGGGATGGCCTTGGAGAAGGAGTTCACCTGCGAAATATGGGAGTTTCCGAAAATAGGGGACCCTACTATAGTACCCAATAAGGTACGCCTAGTTTTCGAAAACTCCCATATGGAGGCTCAGCAAATGGAGGGAAGCTGCAAATGGTGCGCCAACAAGTCTGCTAATCATATTATTACTACATTGTGGTATATGACAGTATACTGAAGTATAGTACAGTCAATTATAGTACATTCTAGCTTATTATCGTATGTTTTAGTGTGGCACAGTACATTACAGTACACTATAGACTACAGTATATTATAATATACGATAACTGATTATAGTAGGTTGTGGTATTGGGCAGCGGGGCCAAGCGAAACCGATCTCAGCAAACGAATCGTAAACTTGGCCCGAGGCAGTTTGGAACTGCCATCCGTTTCGATGCAGCCCAAGCCCGAAACCACAAGCCTTAAGGCTTTTGACATTTGAGGGCTTAGGGTCAAAGGGTTCTTTTAAGGTTCCTTGAAGGGTTCCCTAAACGGATCTCTAAGGGTTTAGGGTTGACGGCCCCTTCTGTTTCACCTGGCATGTTGGAAGTACGCTGCACACAACAATTAGCAGCACACCTCCATGACGTCGGCAATTGTATGTACGACAGGGCTTTCAGCTTGAACCTTTTTCGAGTTCAAGGCTTCAGTCTGAGAGTTCAGGGCTTTAGGGGGTCTAACCCTGAACCCGCGAAACCCTCAACCCTAAACCCCAAGCCCCAACACCCCGAAACCCTTCCAGTAGCCCCTAAACTCCAGACCCTTATAGAACTCCTTGATTAGCTCGCCAAGGAACCCTTTAAGGAACCCTTAAACCCCAAACCCTCATAGAACCCTTTTTGCAAGCCGTAAACCTTGGGCATCTCCGGCAGAGGCAGACAGTACTGTCTCGTGCTTAGTAGGGAATGGGCCCCATATATCATCCCCAAAAATAGTCCCCATAACACATTAGGCCCTCAACCTTGGGCATCTCCGGCAGAGGCAGACAGTACTGTCTCGCGTTTAGAGGGAATGGGCCCCCTATATCATCCCCGAAAAAGGTCCCCATAACACATTAGGCCCTCAACCTTGGGCATCTCCGGCAGAGGCAGACAGTAGTTCAAACGAAGACAGAGCCGACGGGAAAGCTCCAGCATACCCCGGCCCAGCTCCTCCACCTCAGGGGTTCAGGGTTTGGGTTTCGGGTTTGGGGCCAGAGGTTTAGGGTGTTGGTTTAGGCCCAGCTCCTCCACCTCGGGTCTTTGGGGTAAAGGGGTCAGGGTTTAGGATTCAGGGTTTAGGGTGTAGTAGGGTTTTGGATCAAGAATGTTCAGACTGCTGCTCATGGGGTTCAGGGATTCGGGAAGTAGCAGCGAGGGTGGTCGTCGTCGCTACTCGTGCAGTTGTGTTTGTCTTATCACTCTTGGTGTTGCTGTTGGTGTGGCTATCATCGTATCTGGCACTGCTGTCGTTTCGATGTCGTTACCCATGTTATCGGTGTGGCCTGTGCTTTGTTGTTGCTGCGGCCTTCCGGCGCTTCCTGAGGCTGCTGCTGCTTTGCTCTTGAAGCGATGGAAGGCAAAGTCGAAAAGGCGTAAACGATGATAATAGCTTCATGCGCAAAACCAGTGCACGAGCACGAATACCTTGCGGAGTTGTACATCTCGTTTCTTCGTGAGCTGGTGACACAAGCTTAGGCAACTGTTACTTCAAACTACCTTCAACCCTAGACACCAAGCTGCACTTAACCGCTTAGGCAAACCGGCTCGCTGGCAGACCGTTCTTCTTGTTCAGCTGTTCAATTCACTGGTTTAGTCACGGACTGTGGCGAGCACCAATATGTCTTTTCTGGGTCCTTTACTCCTGTAGTGCTCTAGAGCGTTCAAAGTCTTTCGGTTGCTGTAATCCTGGCTAACTCGGCGCGGCTTTGGCTGTGACATGTGTGGGCTGCGGGCTGGGGCCTTTGAGAACCCACGGCAAAGCATACCGCGTAAAGCAACCTAAACCCTAAAGCCTAAACTCAAACGAAGCCTCCTTGGAACACAAGCAAATGGCCACTGAGTTTACGGTTTGGGATGGTCAGAGAAGCACACCCTAAAACCTTAACTTAAAGCCTCAACCATCCCTAAGCCTAGGCCCTAGACAGTGAAAAGCTCCCAAGCTGCAAGCACTCTAAAAACAGCTACAAACAAGCTGTTATAAAGGCATATGCAAACCCTGAATAAACCCACCATGTAACCCAAAACCTGAAACCTTGAAACCCACAGCCCTACACTCATGTCAAACCCTCCAATGAAACACTTGTAAAACCCTGCACAACCGAAAAACCTAAAAGCAAGTGCTACAAAAAAACACCGAAACAGCTTCGGCCTTGATGTGGAAGAAGTCCGAGGCGTTGAGCGGTGGCTGCGCTGACGCCAACCACTCCGTCACCGCCCGGGTATGGAGGAGGTCTTCCTGCTCAAACTCCTGGGACCGGTCTGGCTTTAGGGTGGAGAGCTTACGGCTCAAACTCCTGGGTGGGTAGGGTTGTATAGGGTGTCTAAACTGCTGGGAAGGGTTGCATAGCCGCGTGCATCGATGTTGTAAGGGCTTGGAAGGGGTCTCGTGTAGGTGTTTTTTTGGATGGTCTTCCTGCTCAACCTCCTGAGACTTCTCCGGTTTTAGGGCTGCGAGCTTGAAACTTTGGGTTTTTGGGGTTTTTCTAAATCAACGTGCCGAATATTCTTGGATTTGAGGCTCCAGAAGGCTGCCTAAGGGTGTGTATAGGGTTCTGTAACAGTCTTCATAGCCCAAACTCCGGGGATTTTGGTTTTTTTGTAGGGTGAAGGATGTAGGATTAAGGCTTCAGAATTTAGAGTGCAAGGCTTCAGATTGGTACGGCGTAGGATGTAAAGCTTAATCGGGACACCACAGTGGGTCCTGGGTTTGCGGTTTAAGGTTATCACTAAAACAGCAGCAATCATGAACCCGCCTACATGATCCAGCAGCAGCACATGTTCGTAACAGGGCTCTTGACGGTTATTTGTGGTTGATCGGGCCATGATGTTACAGAGCCACTCCGTTCGGTTCCGTTTCTGCTCCACCGGCGTAGCCAGTATCCACTAACCTCGACTTCTTCGAAAGATGGGGTCCTCTAAATCCGTTGCCCTCTGAACCCCGAACAGCTTCAAATCCGACTATGACACCTTCCTGAGCCCGGGACCCGAGCTTCAAAAGAAGCCAGACAGTTTCAACATCAGTATTCCTCATGCCCTGTAGGCATAGGCAGTTCGGTTCGTTCATATCACCAGTTTTATTGTGATTAGCTGTACTATTGCTAATTTCTAATCCCAGTGTTATGATCAGTATTATTAAACTTCTTATTGCGATTCTTACTACTACTACTACTACTACTACTACTACGACTACTACTACTACTGCTACTACTACTACTACTATGCGAATCCTACTATTATTACTACTATTGCGAATTTGTACTGTATTTCTTAAATCCATCTGCCGACTTTCTGGTGCCCTCGGGCTGAAATTGGGACCCTGGGTTCAATCCTGAGACTCCACTATCCCGTAATCAAGAAATACCTAGGGTTCCTTTAAGGGATCTAGAACTAGAAGGGATAGTGGAGTCTCTGGTTTTTCGAGACAAGAGCCAAGAAGACTGGTTTAGGTTTTAGGGTTTAGGGTTTAGGGTCTCGAGTCTAAAAAATAGGATTTTGGGGTTTAGGCTTCAGGGTTTTAGGGTTTAGGGCTTTAGGGTTTAGGGTCCTAGGGATTGAAGGTGTGTCGGCGTTTTCGCATGCTCGGGTTGATCCTTTCTATTTCTTAATTGATCTCTTTTTATTTTCTTTTTGACCCTTTTTTACGTTTTTTGATCCCTATCCTGAGAACCTAGGCTGGTTTTGAACAGTTCCTGCACTTTTCATGCGACGTTTGCTCTGATCTGGCGAGTCTTCTGAAGCCGTAGCAAACACCTAAGCCTACGCCGCTACGGAGTCCAGCGCCCTATCCCCGTAAAAACCCTACTTCCCACCGCACTTACCAACCTAAGCCATCACATCGGAGGGATATAAAGAACATTGTATGGCCTCCTACAAGAAGAGTCCAGTTATCCCGTAAAACCCACAATCCTTGTGACCCCCTCTAAACCCCTAAATGCACCCTCACATAAACCCTGCGGGAGTCATGGCGGTTGTTGGGCAGCAGCGCGCCGTGGCTGAATTCGATGAGCAGGCTTCGATATGCGTCTGTCTGGTTGAAGACCTGGCTCACATACCTTGAACTGGATTCATGTAGGGTTTCTTTCAAGCATTGTGGTGGGTTGTCCTAATTTGTGTCAGGGCTGTCCAAGGTTTCGCGCACGTCTGAGGTTTGAGGGAGTTTGCTGGCCTCTGTTGAAAAACTTGAAAAGCTTAGGCGACCAGGTTAACATGCTTGTCTTAATACTGGCTCGCTACTATTAACTGTTATTTCCGAGAGCCTGTTACTTACTGCTGGCTATTCACTATGTATTAACTCGTGTATGTTATGCGTCAGTTTCTACTCATTCTGTACTGGTGTACTGAGGTAGTTACTTATGCATTTGCATGTTCTTGTAATTGTTGCTGTATATCTCTGCGATCGCATCTTTAAGTAAGATCTGTCGGGATTTACAAGCTTAGGGTTAACGTGCTTGGGGCTTCGAGAGGAAAGGGCTTAGAGTTTGGAAGTTCAGAGTTTAAGCTGTAACTTTAGGCGGAGCCGACAAGAAAGCCGACCACCCTTCTGCACTCAGGTCGATGCCCAAATGTACAGGGCCTTCGACGACTCGGAACCACAGACGACGAAGAAGCGCTTGCAGCCCGTTTAACTGTTTAACTCTAGACCCCTCGCATTCTGAGGACTTAATGCAGGGGCCTCTTTAACTAGAATTGGTTTTCGGGGGTATATTAAGGTAGAAGAAGGAACCCCAACTAAAAAAAAACATGGTCCAGGCCGTCGTTGTGGGGTTCTCTATTCCCGAGATCCTGATCCACCGAGAAACCCCTCAAAAACAGAGGAGGCACCGCACATACGTAGCGAAGTCCTCCCAACGATTGCTTCGCTTGTCCACTGAGCCCAACCTGAGGCCAATGCGAAAATGAATAACTACTCTACTGTCGTGTGAAGTGGTCGCTGTCGCGAAGTCCCTGTTGTCTGTTGTCAGTTGTGACCTAGTAGTAGTCGTCGTCGTCGCCGTAGTAGTAGTCGTCGTCGTCGTCGTGGTTGTTGTTGTTGGCGCTGTCGTAGTCATGGTCGGGTCGTGCTCGTGGTCGTATAGCCGTACTCGGAGACGTAGTCGCATTGAAAGTCGGATACGCCGTTGCCGCCGTAGCAATGCCAGTAGCAGCAGCAGCAGCAGTAGCAGGAGTTGGCGTCGGGGGAGTAGTTGCAGTAGCAGTAGCAGCAGTAGCAGTGGCAGTGGCAGTGGCAGTGNCAGTAGCAGTAGCAGCCGTAGAAGAAGAACTAGTCGTCGTCATAGTGGTGGCGGTAACCCGGTAGCAGCAGCACGACTAGGAAGTGAGGCGTGGGGCACGGTGGGAAACAAGACACTGCTTCCCATGATAGGTCGACATGCCACTGCTATAGAGTGACCATTTACCAACGTGAGAATGTGCTCGCAGTTCCTGTTACGATACCAGATGGGTGGTTGTCAATAGGGTTCCTTTTTGGGTCCCTAATATAATACGGCGCCTATTTTTTAGCGTACCCAAAAAGGGATCATAATTCTGACAACTACCCATGTCTACTTGCAGTATACTAGATGTTCGAACCGTGGGCCCGCCACTGCAAATTACTGCCAGTGATGCCTATCGCCAATGCTCATGGGGCCTGTGACTCGTCGGAAGCCATTGAAACACACTAAGACCTAAGCCCTTAAGCCCTTAACCCTGAAGCCCTATACCTTTAAACCCTAGGGGGGGGGGGGCCTTAATACCCATAATAAGGACTTTATAAGGCCTACTTAAGGAAGTACAGTCCCCTACCCCCCCCCCTAAGCAAGCCCTATAAACCCTAAACCCCTAAACCCTAAACCCTAAACCCCTAACCCCTAACCCCTAAACCCCTAAACCCTAAACCCCTAAACCCTAACCCCTAAACCCTAATACCTTTAAACCCTCTAAGCCCTTCAACCCTGAAGTCCTTGAAACCCTAAACCCTTGACTCCTCAGCCTGAACACAATGAGGCTTCGGCTTCGGGCGTATAATTCACAGCCTCCCTTAGAATTCGAATCCGAAACCTTAAACCTCGGTTCAGGTTTATAGTCTAGGGTTCAGAATTAAAACAAACCCTAAAGCCTGAATAGCCTGAAGCCGGAAACCTGAAACAGTGGGCCCGGGGTGTCAGCACCAAGGGATAGCTCTCCATACCTGCAAAGTAGACATGCCGGCGAAATCCCAAGTCTGACCAGAGGCACTGTCATCATGGAAGCCAAATTAATTAGAAGCGTGTGAAGCTTAGGGTTTGGAGTTTGGGGCTTGGGGTGTAGGGTGCTGTAGGGTTTAGGGATAGCATAATGATCACCCCGCGAGACCATAGAAGCAACGCGAGGACGTGGCCGCACTATCCGCAATCAAAAGCAGAACAGCAGCCAAACCTTAAACCCTAAACTCTAAACCCGAAACCCTTCGCACAAAGAAGTTTAAGTCTCCAAGGCCAGCCCAGCAGCCACCTGAGTCGAAAGAAAGATACGAGCCTCTCGAAGGGATTGCGCACCTGGACGTTTGTTCTTAAGGTTTTTTTTGAACCCTCTTTTGGGTTTAGGGTCTAGGGTTTTAGGTTTCGAGTTTAAGTGGAACATGCCCTCCTTCCAGGCTGGCGTCTCTGCCTATGCATGTAGCACAGAGGCTACCCTCACTTTGGTCGCTTCGGATGCTTGGAATTTTTCGGCTGTTTATCACAGACCGCATGCCTTCAGCAAGGCACGTAACCACCGCAACTGCTGCCAAATCTTATGCCCGCGAATCCTAAATCTCGTGGGTATGGCTATCTAGCAGTGGGTTGGTGGTGGCAACAAGAAAAAGTAGTCACAAATTGGAAATCCGAAGCAGTAGCGTCGCACCGAAACCCTTTACACCAAAAACTCTAAGCCCTAAAACCCAAACCATAAACCCTGAACCCCTGGAACCTCAGAGACAGAGAGAGAGAGAGAGATAGAGAAAAAACAAAAACAAAAGAGAGGGCTGGTGATCAACCCGAGATCGGAGCCACCAGAAACCTTCTTACTACCATTATTCCTCCTCCAGCTGCTACTACTACTTCTGCTGCTGCTACTACTACTACTACCACTACGACGACGACAACGACTACGAGTACGAGTATCTACAGAGTAGGACTACCTCCTTGCTCACTGGTGTTGTTGTGTCTCGCTTCCATGCTGCTTGTCTGCAGAAGCCGTCATGATGATATTTCCTCAAGGCAAATGCAATACGACCTGGTTCCGGCACTGCACTTGGCGCATGCGGTCGCACATGTTCGTCGCGCTCGGCCGCCATTGGGTTGTATATTATAGGGTAGGGTTCTTCATGACTTTAGACGCTTGTCCAGTGCTGACCGAATCACCAGCATGACCCGCAGGCGTCCGATGCCGTGCTGGCAGCAGGTCGGGCACAAGTGCTTGGGCAGCCTCACTTCACGAGGTTGGGTTTCGGGTTTGGGGTGAGTCTTGCAGGGATTTGAAGCTGGGCCAGAAATGACTGTGTACTATGTTGGCAATAACTGCTGTGATGATGAGGAAGGCGATCAGGCTAGTGACGAGGATGGTCACTCCCATCCTTTCGATCATCATAGTCCATCATTCTCATTCTGTATATTCATGATAAGCAGCACAGCAGTAGCACGACCGTCCTCGCTCGTCCTTGTCTACAACCTCATGAGCCGTCTCTTCTTGAACAGAACCGACATCAGCATCACAGATCTCATGATAGTGCACTCGCCGCCACCCCATGTACCGTGACCAGTCATGTCATGCCCTCGCTACCCATCCCTATGAGCCATGCCGCCTAAGATCAGAGCAAATGTCCGGAGCAACATTGACCCCATTTTTTGTCCACAGTGCTGACACTACTCTCATGCGTATCCTCCACCTGAAGTCTGCACTATCACTCCTACCAGAACGCACGTGAAACTCATGGGCCCGATACCCACAGTCCATGTCAGTGAGATTGTCGCCGCTCGTGAGCATCGCCCCTTTCAACTTTGAGAGCTGCTATCGCTGCCACAACTCGTGACACGACTCAGTAGGTCCTGCCTCTCCCTACCACCATTAGCGCCCTTGCTTCTTCTTGCCTGTTAGCTAGTTAACCGTGTTCAGGTCCTCAAACCCCTTCAACCCCATAATCCTGACACTCAACCTGCAAACCCTGAAGGACCCTAAACCCCTACAACCCCATAACCCCCTAACCTTAAGGCAGCTCTACGAAACTCTTGTGTCCTTCGGCATCGTGATACAAAAGAACTCTCAACACAAAACACGAGAACAAAGGCTGGGCTTGAAAAAGAAACTAAAGCCATCCGAAATCACCCCCAAATGGGAGTTTCCGAAAATTAGGGGTACCTTATTTTGGGGTCCTTATAATAAGGATCCTACTATTTAGGGTACTATATTAGGGTCCCCTATTTTCGGAACCCCCCAAATCTTCAAAGACAATCTTGAAGAACAAAATGCATCCCCGTAGAGAAACCCTAAACCCTAAAGCCCTAAACCCTAAAGAACCTCTCCAATGCAGCGGAGGAGCATCAAGCGCCTCCCCAGGCTCATCTCCCCGAATCCGGAGAAGTATCGGGACTCAGGGATTAGGGTGGAGGGGTTTAGGGTGGAGGGGTTCAGGGTCTTTTTGGTGCATTGGGACATACACTGGCCAACGGATACTATAATTATAAGGGCTACTGCACGGGTCAGGACACTACAAGAATGGTTTTATCCGGGTTGCGGGATTGTGGGGTTTGGGGTCTCCATGACGCTGCTACTGTGTTCAAACGCTTGAAGGGTTTAGGTTTTCAGGTCTTTGGGATTGTAGAGTTTACGGTTGAGGCATGATTAAGCAATGTGGCAATGAGTGGCAATGAGGCCTGGAAAGGTGCAAAAACTGCCAATGAAATAAACTTCTCCGGCACTGCTACAGCTGGCTTTGCGCTTCGAACACAACCGGATAGCTGAGCCGCCCCCAAACCCGCACAGAGGGTTGAGGGATAAGGGTTTAAGCACCCAACTCCGTGCCGAAGCGGCCAGAAAGCGTTCAGTCAAGTTCCGCGCATGCCGTCGGCTGACACCGACTGCCTCGGTTTCATCTATGGGTTTAGTGGTGAAGGGTTTAGGTTATGGTTGTCTGTGCTTGCACCATGTCTTTTTTCAGGCTCATATGCCTACTTAGCAAACTCCCGGATCCTAGATCCAACGCCGCACCCAGCGGCTGCGAACTCGGGGTAGAGCCATTGCCGCACAAGCCTGTCGACATCGTCTCCTGCACTCAGCATGGCCCTAAACCCTAAACAATAAACCCTATCCGATCACCCTCGGGACCCGAGGGGGCCGTGGGCTGAGGCCTAACATCTCAGATTTACGGCCCACCCAAACCTCAGGCTTCTAAGTGCCAGTTGCAGCAAGGAAGACCATGCTGGCTAGGAACAGCCACTTCGATAGACCAAGCATATCACACTACAGCAATATGCGGGAAGATTGTACTATACGATACCTTCTTGTATTGTACGAACTTTGTGCTAGATCCTGCTGCATGAAACGACGTTACACCAGGTTCTGCTATGTCCTCATGACTACAATATGGAACTTCGGTGCACTATCTTATCTTCTGTCTCGGATATAGCTTTCTTGCACCCTGGCACGCCCTACCCGAAACCCTATAAGACCCCAAACCCTACTAAAACCCTGGCCACCAAAACCCTGACATCCTAAAACCATATACCCTGAAACCCAGAGCACCAAAGCGCGAAACGCCGTTCACACCCCTAGAATGCCCGTGGGATTTGAGAGGTTTACTAGTAACAAGTAGAAGAACAAAACGGTAAACATAATAATAATAATAATTACAATGATGATCATACCAGCAACAAGAATATCAGTTGCAATAGTCGACGTAGTAATAGTAATAACAACAACAAAAAATTAATCGTAATCTTAGTATTATGATTGGGACCACCCGCTCTTTCCTGCATAGGCTCGTGCCATGCTGTCCCAAATGCTGTGGAGGCTGGCTTTGTCCTTGCCCAAAGAACTCGACGGTTTTGGGATTTAAAGTTTAGGGTTTGGCGGGGGGGATTCGGGGGTTCAGTCGGATGAGGGCCAGGGTACATTCTGGGCTTTGGCTTGGGTTCAGGATTGAGGGTTTAGGGTTTAGGGTTTAGGCACAAGGGTAGATGGATTCACGATTTGGGATGGCTGGGTTTAGGGTTTTTGGAAGCTGCGCACAGCTTCTTTGCAGCTGCTTGTTGGACTTTGGTTCAGGGCACAGGGCTTAGAGGGTAAACGGGTTTGGGGCATTTCTGGGTTCAGGGTCAAGGTATATGGTGGAGAACTAAGGACAGGAGGGATTCTCGAAAAAATCAAAGATCTCACTGAAATTGTTAGAGCGTCTTCTTCTTGTTATTCAAAATCATTGAAAAACTGCGACATCGCTGATCCCCTCTCAGTCCCAAACCGCCTATGCATCACGCAGCCATGTATACTGCCACCTTTCTTGGTCGGCAAAAACATGAAAGTCTCGACATGCCGAAAGCCCGTCTTTCACCCCCTCTTCAATTGGAAGACACCACAGACTTGGTACGCTAGGGCCGGCGTTTCTACACGTTAGAAACCCTCATAGCAACTCTTGTAGAAACAGTCATAGTAACCCTTCGAGTTGGCCTCAACCCCCAAAAAATCTCAGCCTGAGCACTAAACCCTATACCGCCTATACTCCACACACTAACCCCAAACCCTAAACCCTACACTCCAAACCCAAAACCCTAAACCCACAGCCCAAAACCTAAACCCTAAACCCAAAACCTAGACACCAAACTCCAAAACATAAACCCCAAACCCAAGACCCGAATCCCCACACCCCCCACATACCAAGCACCCGAACCCAAAACCCAAAGCAACGCCTCCGCGGCGGGCTCGAAGGGCTCAGGGAACCAAACCCGGTCTCCCGGGTCCAAGGAGTGGAAAACGAAATGCTCCGAGGAGTTCCTGGCTTAAGAAACGGTAGGCCGGTTCAAGGTTTTGGCTCTAGTTTGGGGTTTGGGGTTTAGGGTGGTTTAGAACGTAGAATTTAGGGTTTAGGGTTTAGGCTTTAGCTTAGGGCTTAGGGTTAGGAAGTTTAGGATTTTGAACTTAGAATTTAGGGTTTAGGGTTTCGGGCTTCGGTTTTAGGGTTCAGTTTTTTTTAAGGTCTTAAGTTTAGGGTTTAGTGCTTTGGGTTTAGAGCTCAGGCTAAGGGACATAGGTTCGTGCTACACTCTAGGGCTTGAGGCTGGGCGATGAGGGTTTAGGCTTTGAAGCCTGGGGTGATTCGGTTGATGAGATACATCCTGCATTACCTTAATGACCCTAAACTATGGGAATAATGGCATATTCCTTCTTATGGGAAATGCAGGATTTCCATCATCAACTGCTAGGGTTGTAGGGCTTCTGGGATACTTGACATGGATGCGGAGCCCGTATACTCAGGGCATCCGGGCAAGAAGGATTCAAGTGAGGATCCCGCCTTCGACCTACCCAGGGTTCAGGGTTTAGGGCTTCGGGCATTGAGGATTGGCGGATATGGAATCTACTTGGAGGTTCATGGGTAGTTATAAGAGGGGTTATAAGCCCCAAATAGGAGCTAGAATTATAGTTATCCTACTATAACCCTACTTGTAACTACCCATGAACCTCCAAGTAGACAGCCTTATGATTTGGAACAGGGTTTTGGGGTATGGTATACTGTAGCTCTAAGAGGTCAGGGTTCAAGCTGCGAACAAAGTTTCCGGAAGCCTGTCTGCGACGGGAATCGCTTTGCTGGTCTCAAGCACACAGAACACGACTGACCCCCGGTCAGTCTAACTCCTAAACCCTATCAAGCTGATACCCACCCGAAACGCCTGAGCCGAAGCCCCACATCCGCAACACCCCCGAAGCCCCACAGAAAATGGAATCCTAAAAGCCCTGGCCTGCACACCCCAAGGCCCCAACCGTTGAACCTGAACCTTCTAGAGACTCCAAAACCCCTTAATTCTGGAATACCCCTTAAGGTAGAGTAGGAACCCTATTATGATTTAAGGCATCTTCCTTAAGTAAGGGGTTGTGTCATCTCTGGGCCCCTACGGCCTTGCCTGCGCCTGGGCCTTCCGTCAAGCTGCGAGAGCCAGATCAGTGTAGACAGAGAAGCCACGCGATCCTGGGATACCAGGACCATCTAAAGCATAGAGCCCGAAAAAAAAAATATCGCACAACTTCTGCCCTAGAGCCTCAACCCAAAGCACTTAACTGAGGTTCCAGGTTTTTTGGATGCTGTTATCATACACCTTCCTGCCGTAAGCCCTAGAGAACACAACCCTAAGACGAAGTGCTGTGCTAGGGCTTCATGTTTGGATTCTGTAAGGGGTTGGAGCTTCGGGTCGCAAATGATTTGGGGTTAGGCTCTAGGTGTAGTGTTTAGGGGTTGGGGCTGAGCCGAGCATAAAGCTGTAGCAAGTGGCTTAAGGTTCATGAAATTCAGCTCTTCAGGCTTCAGATGGGGGGGGCCTTCATAACTAGATTGGAATTTGGAATTTGGGGGTCGAGTATACCATATCTATATCTGGGGGGAACCCCAGGCCTTGGAATCGAAGCACTTCAGGCTTAGCTGCCGCAGGTTGGCGGCTTAAGGCTTAGGCCATGAGCCATGAACCTCAGAATCTGCGGGCAAGTCTAGCCTGCTCATCCGGTTAAGGATTCAGGGTTTAGGGTTTAGGGTTCAGGGCTTGGGGTTTAGGGTTTAGGGTTTAGGGTTTGTAGCTCCTGTTTCAAAACTCTCGTCTTGCTCTGGCCGCTGTGGTTAAGGCAGGGCTGAAGGCCAGGATTGAGGGTCCCAGAGCCTCCAAAACCCCTTAAATAAGGAATATACCTTAAGTTATAATAGGATCCCTTATATGATTTAAGGTATATTCCTTAATTATTGACTCGACTCTGGCTTTTCCACTCCGGCGGGAATCTGCACACGCGTTGGCTGCTGGTAGAGCTTCAGCAGCACAAGAAAAGACTGATCCCGGGACGGGCGGGAGGGTTCTTAAGCCAAATGCCGTCGTTTGGCTCAAGTCTCGTCACTAATGTCAGTGACTCGACTCTCGCTTTTCCACTCCGGCGGGAATCTGCACACGCGTTGGCTGCTGGTAGAGCTTCAGCAGCACAAGAAAAGACTGATCCCGTAGATCCCGAAAATTCCTACGCGTGTGTAAACTCAGTCTCCGGGCCACAGCCTGAACCACACATTGCTCTGAACTCCTTGGACCGACCAGGTTTTGGCCTGCGCCAGGACAGACGTAAAACCTGATGCTATCGTCAGCAACTTCGCCTTCTGATCGCGTGGCAGCGCGGGCAGGTAGGTAGTCGCAGAGATTTCTTGTAAATACACTTCCATGACCCTGGGTGACATCCAGCGGCCGCGCCGCCTTACGAGCTCGGAGTCCTCGGTCAGTTGCAGCATGTGGGTCGCCCCACCTGCCCTGAAAGAGCCCAAGTCAAGCTGTCGTACGCCAGGGGGAGCGGGTGAAGCTCCAGAATGAAGTAAAACCGCATCCATCCGCTTCCGAAGAGTCTGCGGGGAGTATGGCCAGAGCTTATCTGTCTTGCGTAGGTCGCTGAAAGCAAGTTGTATAATCTGGACCAAATCCTCAGCCTCTATTTTAGCAGCTTGGTGCCGGGGCCCCTTATTACGAGTTTTCGGCTCGCTGATCCGGAGCAAGCAGAAGTGCTGCGTGAAGCACACGTCGTCAGGTAGCACCAGAGCAGCTCGGGTGGCCTGCAGGACCTCACCTATCCGCAGAAGGCCCCCAAAAGCTAAAGCGAAGCAGCCTGCCTCTCGAGTCCATCCCCAGACCAAGCATGCCGTCAGGAGAGCAACCAGGATAAATGGGTGCATGGCAGTGTGATGCGTCACCGGCTCTTCGGTCTTCCAGGCAAAACAGAGATCCCAAGCACCCTGCAGCTGTCGGCGCAACGTGGGCTTCAGACTGCTGATGGTGTTAATCGTCTCGGAGAAGTGCCAGTAAGGTCTCCCAGACCCGTAAAGATCGCGAACATACGAGATCAGCCAATCGCTAACAGCTTCAGCGTCCAGAGGCTTAACGGCTAGCAGCTCGTCCAGCCCATGCCCTGAGACATCGAGAAGCCATTGCGAAAAAGCTGCGGCTAAATCAACCCTGTAAGACCCTGTACGGGGAAGGACAAGACGACCAGACGGGAGCCCCTCGGGAGGACGACGGGCGGCCCGGTTCCTGTCAGCGGTGTTTCGAGGCTGCAAGACCGCTGAACCCCGTGCGAGGCAGATCAGAAAGAGAAGAATCCGCAAGAGGATGGGTGAAGGTCCTTCACCAGGGTAGCCGCGGCTGGAGTCGAAATCAAAAGTGTGATGCTTCGAAGTCCATCGGCTGGCCTTCCGAGGGATGGGGAAGCCGAGGCTCACGGCGGCCCTCCTGACTCGAGGGGGGAGGGTATCAGCTCCCTCGACGGTATAAGCAACAGCAATCTTCCTGACACCAGTCCATGGCAATGTCATGTGACGCCGGTGAGGCTCGAAGGTGACTGGGCCGCTGGCCACATCAAGAGAGCGGCCGGTGCAAGCCTTGCCGTCGAGGTATTGGATGTCGCTTCCAAAGGGGTCCTCACACCAGACCTGACCACCCTGGAAGTCGCTGAGGGGCACAACAAGGTTTGCCCATCGGTTGCCGTTGTTACGGTCAACATGCACAGGGGACCTCACCTGCTTTAGTAGGGCAATGGAGGAGAACCTGTAGGTCGGGCACAAAACCCTTGAAGCCCCCCTTCAAGCCCCCCTTCAAGCCAGCGCCTGCAAAAGATGAACCTCCGAGTCCACCTGACACTTGTCCTCAGGGCCCTAGACTCAAGCTTCAAAGTCTTCCCTTGAGAATCGAGGGTAAATCGAGTGTCTTTCTTGGCATCACCCTGGACTTCAAACAGCCTGCTGGTGCACCTTTCCCATGCCTCTCTCTGGGGAGGGTGTTCCAGTTCCATGTTCTGTGTCGGCTACAGGCCTCGTTTCGAGACATGGGTCAGAATTCGACATTTCGCAGGCCTGTCGATTCTGCAATGTGCGGGCCGG